>VBSM01000483.1:2542960-2555354 GCA_008086735.1 Cheirogaleus medius
CATGTCTTTCTTTGTGTGTTTCTTTGTGTTTTGTGTTCATCCCCCATCCTGCAAGCAGGCCACAACACCTGACCCCTCTTCTTATAATCCAGCATCACAGTATTCTTTCTCACCTTCCCCATCCTGTATTCTTCCCATTACAATGAGATCCCTGGCTTCTCAAAAACATCAATATATGCATTAATGTTCTCAGTTCCATGAAATATATGAATCAGTTTCAAATTGTTACATCTATACTACTACCAACGAGATATAAATTAAGAAAAGCTTGAGGTTTCTTTGCAGTTATTTTTGTCTTTAAACTGAAGGTGAAGTATCAAAGTAATGTACTCAAAAGTTGTTCTTGATATTGTTTTCTTGGATACTTTCACTTTTTATTAATACATTTTTATTATTTAATTTTGTCTCTATACAGATTTAGGCATATCTTCTTCCTTGTTGAGACTATTCTATTGTTTGGATATATAAAACAAAAATGTTTCTAAAATTCAAAGCTATACTGTAGCAAAGGAAAAGTAATATATTTTTCTCACCCATCACTGGGCTCACATTGATAGCCCTACAACAAAAAACAGATTAATAAGAAAAAAGCATAACAAATGTATGCTTTTATGTGACATAGGAGCCTGCAGAAAGGAAGACTTAAAGACCAAGGGAAAACCATATATTTTGATGCTTAGGTTTAATGAAAAATGGACATTATACTTCATGTAGAAGTATAATTGGAGAAAAAGGGGGTATGAACTAATAGTAATAAACTGGGGGAAAGTTAGCAAGGCCTGTTTGTTCAGATTCTTCTTGATTTCTCTGTGTACATTACTTTCCTTTGGGAATGGGGCAGGACATTTGTCACATGAGGGTCTTAAGGCCTACTTTCAGGAGAGGTAGGTCAGAGAGTAAACTTCCTGGGTTTTATGACTTGTTTGGGGGCAGAGAAGAGGCAGCAAGAAGGTCAGAGAGACTTTAGTGCTTTCTGAGGCCACTTGTCTCCTTCAATTCAAAAATGTTCACCCTGCCAAGGGATATCTGTTCTGAACCCTGATAATACCAAAGGTCATATTCAGATAATCATCACTATCTTCATCTTTTCCACTCTGTTCCCTTCCATCTCTCATAGGAAAAAAGTAAATTATTAGTTTCTGGTTCGTCCCTTTTCTGTTTTGTTTTGTTTTTGACAAAAATTAGCATATACAGGTTTAAATTCTTATAGGAAGTCTCTCCATGTAAGTTCATAGAGATTGTTCCCATTCTTGTATACAGCTAAATATATTCCATTATGTTTTCAGATTTTTTTGATATACAACTGTTACCAGCCTCTGAGTGGAGACATTGTCAGGTTATCGGTGACCATAGAGAAAAGTATTTCAAGAGATACCACATAAGCCAAGTAAGTAGTTTTTATTAAAAGTGAAAGTACAGGCTCCCAAGAGAGAGGGAGCGGATAGGCTCGAAAAGAGTAGCTGCAGGAAGGAAGGAGATTTTGGTTTTATGAAGTCTCACTAATTGAGGGGAGGAATATTCAAGACTAAAAAGTTGGTTTATATTAAGAATTTGGGTAGTGATTACTAGAATTGGGTTCCCTCCCATTTTCACACATTATGTAGTTGTTCTGGTGTTTTCAAGGGTGGAGAAATTTTAAAACCACGATGTAAATGATATTGTAATTAGCCAAAGTTCATGTAAGGTGACCTAGAGAGCTGACAAACTGGTTGAAACCAGTTCTTATCTGTAATTATCAACCCCTCTTAGTTAGACTTTAACACCTGCACTCACTCTGCAAGCCCCTGCATCTGGCTTCTAGCCTAGTAGCCTAGTTAGTGTCTGCCTGAGAGTTGTTTATTTCAACACCTGCACCTGCTCTGGAAGCCCCTGCAGCTGGTCTCAGCCCTGTCTTCTAGTCTCCTACTCTAACACAACCACTTTTACATCCTGGAATAAAGCTAACTTGATCATTACATATTGCTTTGTTTACATATTACTGATTTTTTGCTAATGGTGTATCACCACCCATAAAGCAACAGTATCAGTGTTCACAAATGAGTCTGGACTGTTAGTTTCTTTTCCTTCATGAATGGATTAATGTCGTTATCACAGGAGTGGGTTTGTTATTGCAAGAGTGGGTTGTTCAGCCCTCTCTTGCTCTCTCTGTTCTCATGTCCTTTCCCATAGGATGATGCAGCAAGAAAACCCTCACCAGATATGGGTCCCTCGGCATTAGACTTTCCAGCCTCCAGAACTGTAAAAAGTAAATCTCTATTCTTTATATATTGCCCAGTTTGTGGTATTCTGTCACAGAAACACTAAAAGGATTAGGACAATTGTAGATGGTCACATTGGCTAATAATAGTTCATAACATTAATACAAACATAAAGACAATACAGGTCACTCTAAGAATATTGGAATCTGCTTAATCTATTAATTTCTAAAACAGCTCTGTTCAATCCCACTATTTTAGTGGGTTCATCTACTTCACTTTTACTTCTAATAACTTTTGATTTACATATTTTGAAGATATGTTATTAGATACATAAAAGGTTTAGGGTCTTCCTATTTCACTTGTGATTTTTGTCGTTACCGATTTACATAGATTTGCCTCTACCACTTTATTTTGTACTTTCTATTTGTCTTGTTTTCACCTATGTTTCTTTTTCCCCCTCCCTTGTTAAGTTCAGTTAGATTGATTTATTTTGTCATTGTTTGTTTCACTTTTACTACCCTGTAAGTTACACTCTTTATTTCTGGTTTTTAATTATATATATGCTAAATATATATATTACTAAATATCTTCCATATATTTTGCTTAGAAAATTCAAAATTAATTATTTCCTTTGTACTACTCCTTTCAAACAAGGTACAAACTCAAATAAGTTCTGATTCTGCAATTTGTTGTTTATCCAGTTTTCACATCAGAGCTTTTTTGTGGTCATGTGTTTATGATTCTTGATTGTGAGCACCTGTTGCATAGATTTTTTCTATCAGAATTTCTGAGCCTAATTTTAAAGAGAGTTCCTCATGTAGGAAGATACAACAGATTTCCTAGAGCAAACGTGAGCTTCAAGTTTCTACTTCTCTGCATTTTTATTTATTCATCCTTTCTGGACTCTTATTTTCCTTAATTTTAATTACAGCAATTTTTAAATACTTTAAGTATCTTATTCAGCATTTTAAAATGTACTGTAAATCTAGTTTGCCATAATGATACAAAAGGAAATAAATCTATACAGATGCTTCTCAACTTATGATGAGGTTACATCCCAATATACCTAGTGTAAACTGAAAATATCAAGTGTAAATATACCTAGTGTAAATTGAAAAATCAAAAATGCATTTAATACACAACCTGCTGAACAACATAGCTTAGCCTAGCCTACCATAAACATGCTCAGAACACTTACGTTAGCCTTCAGTTGGGCAAAATCATCTAACACAAAGCCTATTTTATAAGAAAGTTATTATAAAGAAGTTTGAATTAAAATTAAAAATTTAAAGCACATTTTCTACTGAATGCATAATACTTTTGCACCATGATGAAGTTGAAGAAACATAAATTGAACTGTTAGTTGGAGACATCTGTAATTATTTTTCTAAAGCAATCATTAAAGATTTCAGAATATTATGAGGCAGAAATAAGTCAAAAGGATTTTTTAGCAAAATCTGTATTGTCTAGGAAGCAATATTATATAATAGTAGGTATTACCTAAAGAGTTTTCTCTATCCCCTGCTATTAAAATTTTTCTTTTGTTTCTCATATTTGAACCATAAAGGGCTCTACCATCTTAGAAGGGGTAGACAAAAGGAGAAATTATTACCCAGCCAAGCTCTGTTTTCTACCTACATAGATACACATGTATATTTCATACAAATATAGAGAGAGACACAGAGACAGAGAGACAGAGATAAGGAGACAGAGACACAGACAAAGACAGAGCCAGATATGTTTCCTTCTATTTTTAGACATGTAGAAACGATCTCCTCAGGTAGAATGGCCAGAGCCTTCAATGACCATGCATCAGAAGCAATAGTAACAAATATGAATTCCATGTGCAGCAATGTTTAGAATAGAATAATAGAATAATAATAGCTCCAAAATATTGATATAGGTATAGATGTCAGTATAGGTGTAGAAATATAGACATATATGATATAGATTACAGATACAGAGACTGACAACTACTACTAGATGCTAGGCACGATCCTAGGTCCTGAGGATAGACTAGAGAGAGAGATAGACATGTTTCTTACCCTCAGAAAACTCTTGGATAATTAAACAAGCAAGCAATTGCAATAAAATATAGTCCTAAGATAGGAGAAGTAGAAATTTGTTTTAAAAGGTTGTCGCTATGTGTGGATGAAAAGTTCTTTTCAGCAAGCCTTTCCAGAAAATTCTTCCAATGCTTTTTAGCTCTAACAATCTCAGTCTGCCTACTAGTGAGCTGTAATAACCCACGGGGCTCATCAATTCAGCAGAGTCAGGCTGAATCATTTATTAGATTAGAGACCTACAAAGAGAAGGCCCAGTGTGAGTCAGAGAGAGCTGTTGCTAACTCCAGGACTGCCTGCTGGCTCTTTGAGGCTTTGCTGAACCCGTGCCCCAGTGTGGGAGGGCCAAGACAAAGGAGACAGACACAGGGGATATTTAAACACCACAGTTCCATTCTCTTTCATTTTTAAGGGCCACTGTGTTGTTTTCTTCTAGCCTCAGGGTCAATCTGCAGTGATGTTTCATTCTGCCACAGAGAATGTGATGCTAAATCAAGAAATTGAAGTGAAAGAAAGCTGGAGCTGCTTCTCCTATAGGATCTAGGACAAGAACAGGAATCTCTGTCTCTGCTCTTCCTATTTCTTCATAGCTCCCTTGCAAGGTATGCCCCCAACTCTGACAGCATCTCATCTTTTGGTGTTCTTTGCTGTCTGTCACCTTGGGAGTTAGAATCTCTGAGAGACTGCTCTAAAATTTAAAAATTATCCGCAGATTAAGCTAGTACAGAAAGCAGTTGACTATTCAATATAGTCAAAATGGAATTGGGAATAAAACATTTTAAAACAACATCAAGAAAGCACATTTCTTGGATTGAAAATAGAGGGATTTTCCCAATTGAATTGAATATTGAATATTGAAACTAAATAAATATAGCACCTGGTTTAAAAAAATTGCAACATGAAGCAATACAAGATGAAACAGGTTGTTAAGATTTTATTAAAACAAAAATTATTTTAAAAGTAGCAAATATATCTGGAAATGACTTTCTGCAGATAACAACAACAACAAAACCACTCAAAATGTAGGTATTGCTCCTAAACATTTACTGTCCTCTCTCTTTCAGGTCTGGTATCCATAGGCCATTCTTCTATTTGCAAATAAAAACATCAGATGGAAGTGTGTTTCTATAACGTCGATCTAATAACATCCTTCTAGATTCACTTGCTAGGGTCAGTGCTATTAATTTTTCAAAGATGTCTAAATTCAAAGGAGTTTGGATTATTCTGGTATGTTAAAATTACTTACCAATTACTTACTTTATTTCTTTCAATAAAAATTTTATTCAACTATGAGATGCTTTGTTCATTATTTTTTTGAGAATAAGATAAAATAGTATTATGCATAAACAATAATTAAATTTAGCCTACTGAGATTGCTGGCTCCTGCCCTAGAAGACTGTGCCTTCTCCTTATCACTCAGTTTTAAGTTTCGTTTGAGGTTGTCTGGTGTCACAAGTGGGGCATGCAGCTTAGAACTGCCCTTCAGAAGGCATTGTATCTTTGCCCTGTGTGTCTCATTTACAATTTATACAACATTTCCAAGAGCCATTCAATTGCAAAGACAGCATTATCTTCCTGGCAGTTTCAACCGTCCTTCATCAAATTAGCAAAACAAAGAGTACTTATAAAAAGACTTGGCAATTCTCAGGACTTTATTTACCCAGGTCAACTAAGACTAGACGTTTTATTGCATAATGGCAATATTTTTGCATGTACTATGTGATAGTTCAATTTTATCAATAAGATTCATTAATTTATCATGTAGAAAATTTTATTCATCAAAATTCCAGGGCATCTGTCTCGGGCCAATGGCGGTGGGTGATATGTGGGAGAAGTGGTCCACATTTCCCAGAAGGTTCTAAAGGGTTTTTTGTCAGCAACCAGGTCTTTGAAAAGTATTGGGGTGTGAGGGGATTATTCAGACTGGAAGATTATTCATGCAGTGTGGTGATTCCTCCCCTCTGCCACCTTAAATATTCAAAATGCTTGTGTGATCTGACTTTTGGGAGATAACGGAGGGTGAAATTCAAGAGCTTAACATGATATTGGGTGGAATTGCACAGTGCATGATGTTTCAGAAATAGATGCAATGAAAGAGCAAGAGGAAATGAGTTATGGAAAGTATGGGGAGGGCCCCGGCCTGCCCAGAGATATAGAACCAGAGATCAGGATAGTCTCTCCTTGATCACCAAGGAGCAAGATGACTCTCCTTCCACCACACAGGCTAGGACTACATGACAGAAATATACAATAGGTCAGAAAACACTTCTGATCAAAACAGATCTTTTCAGTGTAAAAGCAGTATTGAGATAGTATGCTTCTCTACGAGACAGATAACAGCCATATCTAAAACCCAGAGTTATAAAGGGTTTCATGCATGCTCTGTAAAATAATTTAAAATAATACACATGAATATTTTTCCTTCAGACAGAGACAAAAGATAAAAATGAATCCTTCTAGCCTAAAAAAAAAAAAAATTCTGTTCCTATTCCTTGCTGCTGAATGCCTATCTCATTATACAATATCCTTTAAAAAGCTCAATAGTGCAAACGTATACCATAGAGAATATCAGCAGTGAGCAAGAATACCCTAGAATTGAGGATAGAAGAAGCTGCAATTTAGGTCCCTGTAACACCTTTGGCTGCATCTCCTACTGCATCAGTCTTGAAATTATGCAGAGGTAGAGCTACACTAAACAAAATTGGCTTGTCCTTAGGTCTTACTTTAAAAATATATGTCTAAATATATATAGAGAGATACATATTTAAAGTTTCACTCAGAAGATTTAGCACAACATATTTGCCATTACAACAGGAGATGTGGGCAAAGGCAATTAAGATTTATTTTATTTCTCCCAGCACAAGTTCTTCATTGTGAAGGCTGGGTTTTCCCCCTTTAATTAAAAGTGAAAATTGATCTTCCCATAAGGAGATCTTAGATAACATACTTGGTTGACATTTTGCTTGACATGAAGTTGTTGACAACCATTCGTTTCTACTGTCCCTGATGTTCTGCCCTGCCATTCAGTTTTATGAAAGGCTCTAAAGTTACTGGAAGTAAATACAGATGTTCTCACTTACTTTACATCTGCTACAACTATCAGGTTATTTCCTTGAACTACCCTTAAATTATTCCCTAAGGTCACAGAAACATCAGACATATTTTTTATTCAAAATTAGGAGTGAAATAAGTAAATGTTTTGGGAAAAATCAGCTGAGGGTGGTGGAGAGGAGACCCTTGCTTTTAATCACTATTTAGAGTGGGCTATAAACATGAACATGAAATGACTTGATAGAATTTTGTTTTATAGCTTAAATATTTATGCTTTTTTGGCTACAACAAACACCTGCAGGGAAAAAATACTTTGCCTTTTATGTAAAAAATGATTTCCTTGTCATCATTGAATATAAATAACAACCTGATAGATTAGATATAACAAATAAATGATCTAACTATAATGTAATGTGAACCAAATAAATGTATATCCCAGATATGTGTCTGGTACCATTTTAAATTAAATCAAAAGTTCATCATAATAAACAGCACCGCAGCAAATCAGAAAGCCAAAAAGCTTTCTACATGACATGCTTTCTCATAGATTATTTCCATTGTAAAGAGATTAATTTGATCAGGGCCCAAGTCTTTATTACTCTTTGATATATGTAATTTTTCTTAATGTCATCTGGGAGTTCTTAGGTTAATGAAGCAAGTTTAGAAAAAGGCCATTGTGAAGTTGAAGGTTTGTATTAATGTTTCTAATGTTCTAGGCAGCATAAATAAGTAAATACTTTTTTTATAAGATGGTGAAAGAATTCAAATTGTAATTTCAGAAGATTAGCTTTTCATTCAATAAAAACAGGGAAGGTCTTAATAAGCTGAAATGTTAATATGGCTGTTTTTAAAATTTCTGTATGTGCCAATTATAGTCACTGTGTCAAGACCACACATTCTGAACTAAATCAAGTCACAAACTAGAAAATGTTCTACCTATTAGAAGTTGTGGATGATGTAGCATTATCAACAATTCTTCACTACGGTAGTTTCAAATAAATTCAAAATTAATGGTGGTGAACCAGAGATATCATCTGTGTATAAAGGATTTCATTTCTATTTGAAATACTACATCTATCTTTACAGATAAGAGACAAGAAGGGAAAAAAGTCTTTATAGATATAAGAGAAAGAGACTGGTGACTGGTGAGGTAGAGAGAAAGATATTGAGAAAGAGGGAGAGAAAAAGAATTGCTCATATAGATGACTTTCCATATGGCGAATAAAATGTCTTTGTTCCTGTTCTCAGAGAATCAAGCACCCAGGGGCAGCTTAGTTGAATAAAAGGTGAAAGTGGGCATGATTGGTAGACAATATTAAAGGTGTCATCATGGGAGTGAGGTAAAATTGTAATATTCTTTTAACTGGCTGAGTAATTCTTTGTGTATCCAGAAGCCAATGGCAAATGGAGAGTACCCAGTGGCAGATCAGCAATGTGCTACAGTCAGTCGCTTTGGGTTTAAACCCCTTTTCACTGTTTATTTGATAGGTGACTTTGTGTACGTTTTTTTTTTTTAGCTTTGTGAATTTCAATTTCACAAAGCTAAATGATTTGTAAAAAGGAGTTAATAACTAATTTAATACTTTAAAGTGACAATGAAATAATATATGTGAAGTAGTCAATGCATTCTGGCTGTGAGATAAATGGTCTTTTGATTTTTCTACCAAACTACAGATAAGCATAACAAAAGATATTCTCATAAGGAAAAACGGCAAAATCAAACTTAATACTAAGGCTGTTTAAAACCATATGTTATCAATATATCCCCCACCCTGAAGTTCCCAAAGTTAAATACATAGGGAATGAAATCACATGAAGGCAGCCTTCTTTTCCAATCACCCAACATAAATGGAAAACAGACTACAAACAGGATGAGTGGCTGGATTCAACGGAGTTAAGTAATGCTGTGCAAAGTGCTGATTCTTACCATCACAAGAGGGATTATTCTTTTTATTCAGGATTTCATGTTTAAAACATAAGAACAAATAAAGATAAATCACAGCCCTCCTGCAGTGATTCATGCCAGATATTCTGCCTCTCCATCATCTTTTTATTGGGTGAGAGAAGAGAGAGGGGAAGTGCAAGACAATATAAAGCTGCCCACAGTACTTCTATTCTGGTCTTTTAACTGGGATGAAAAATCCAAACATACGATAGAACAATGGGTTTAAAAGGCATAGTGTTGTTTATTCTAACAAATACATATTAATGATTACCATCTGAAAAAAAAATAGAAACATTCCTATTCTGCCCCGAGAGTCAAAAAAGAATAACACTTCTGTTAACTATAACCTTTCTGACTTCTTATTGTGCTTCACTTTATTTCGCTTTGCAGATATTGCCAGTTTTACAAATTGAAGGTTTGTGGCAACCCTGTGTCAAGCAAGACTATCAGCTCCCTTTCTGCAATAGCATGTGCTCGCTTCATGCCTCTGTGTCACATTTTTGTAACTCTTGCAATATTTTAAACTTTTCTATCATCATTATATCTGTTATGGTGATCTCTGATCAGTGATCCTTTCATTATTATAATTGTCTTGGGGCACCAGGAAAAATGTTGTGTGTATTCTCTACTGAATGGGCATTATCCTGTCTCTTGTCCTCTCCTCAGGCCTCTCTATTCTCTGAAACACAACAATATTAAAATAGGCCAATTAATAACCCTACAATGGCCTCTAAGAGTTCAAGTTAAAGAAGAGTCGCATGTTTCTCACTTTTGATAAAATGGTAGAAATAATTAACTTTAGTGAGGAATGTATGTTGAAAGCCAAGAAAGCCAAAAGCCAGGCCACTTGCACCAGTTAGCCGGGTTGTGAATGCAAGGAACAGTTCTCGAAGGAAATTAAAAGTGCTATTCCAGTGGACACATGAATGATAAGAAAGCAAAACAGTTTTATTGCTGATATGGAGAAAATATCAGTGCTCTGGATAGCTGTATCACATGGTTTCAAGAATAACCCCTGTTGGAGACAAGTTTTCAGCTACTATATAAAAAGACAATGTTCCCCAAAGTTTTGTTAGAATATTATCTAGACATATGCCTGGCTGTGGTGAGACCAAAGGGACTTCTTATTTAAAATGCACATTTTTGAGCCTCAGATGCATGACAAGCACTGCAGAAATTTCTCCTATATACTAGCGTTTGAGAATCACTGAACTGTGATTTTGAATTTATAAACTATGCAAAATTTGCCCAGAATTATGATTTTTGTTTTCTTTTTACCCATATTTTATCTCATAATAACAGTAAAATACATTATATGTTTGTTTTTGTTTGTAGGGACTGTGTTCTACTCTACTGCTAGTCTTGAGGAGAAAAAAGTCATAAAAACAAAGCAAAGGTTGACCATTTTGCAACAGGGAAAGTCTGAATCCCCAAGAAGCTACGAGAAGGAAAGGAGGGCTACTGACCCGGTCCAAGCAGTGGGCCTGAAGACTTGCTGAGAGGACACGCAGTTGTTCTACTCAGCAACTTGTTTGAGCAGCAGAGTAAAATGATTTGAACTAGAACAGAAATTTGTAGGTCACCCTATTTGCTTTGTTCCTTATATAGGGCAGAAATTCCACAACTTCTCTCAGGAGTTTAAAACATAACTTTAGTTACCTTGTACCATGTAGTTTCCTGCAAGAACTGAGCCTCAGTCAGGGAATAAGTAAGAAAGTGTAGAAAAAGAATAACAGAATTGAGCAACATGGTGAATTAATATGAAAATAGCTTTGTGGGTTTGGAAAAGCATGTAAAACTCTGTAAGCCTCAAAACTCATCATTTGTAAAATTAGGAGGTTGAATGGGATGCTCTCTATTCTTGTGGTTCCACGGCTTGCTGTCCAGGGGAAGTCAATTCATCACTCCCTCCCATCCATCCTGGAGGAGTCTCAAGAAGGCTATGTTCTGTTATCAAAGAGAATACAGGGTCCACAAGGACACATAAATAGGCCACCTCGAGGAAGATTGTTTATAATGAAAGGAAGAAAAATATAAATAGAACCTCATGAGGTCAGTTGCTCTCATTTTTTAGATCTTTGTTCTTTTTTGTGTTTTTCTGCACCTTCTTCACTTCAGTGCAGCTGGTTTGGTAGGCCAGTGACTGGTCCCTTTCTAAGGTGGCTTCTTTGGACTGAGCTGGGAAAAAGAAGCAATGAAACTCAGGTGAGCTTCATACCTGACCTTGAGCTAAAATGTCCTGATATGTACATATGGCTGAGCTCGCTAACCCAAAATATGAGAAGCAGGTTAGGATTTGAGAGTAATGCCCTTAGCTAGTGAGTAAAAAGTCTTCTTTTCCTTGAGTTTCTCCCATGTACATATCCACCTGAACCCAATCAGAGGGGAGACTAATGGTATTTGATTAATAAAGATATGATTATCATTTTTCAATTTTCTCATGATTAACAGTTTCTGGGTTAAAAATTCAGCATCAAAAAAAAAATAACAATAGTGTTCGCTTTAGATTGTCTTGCAAGTAATTATTTTATTTCTACTGTCTAAATCTGAATAGTGGAAAGCTTAATTATTTAAACCCAATTTTAATACTGGATTAAGTAAATATAACACCTCGGGCCAAGATAATAACAAATTTTCCAAATGGTCGAGAGAATGACACAGCGTTAACTCCAACAGCTACTCTGTGAAATGAGTATGTGCCATAGAAATTGAATGGAGTCTGCCAATTGAATGG
The DNA here is from genome assembly GCA_008086735.1 of Cheirogaleus medius. Lineage (NCBI taxonomy): Eukaryota > Metazoa > Chordata > Mammalia > Primates > Cheirogaleidae > Cheirogaleus > Cheirogaleus medius. The sequence goes on from VBSM01000483.1 coordinate 2,554,952, forward strand.
CCTGTATATCTAAGGAAGCTAGCATCTAGGGAACTGTGGGATAAAGCTAATAATGAGGGAATAAATGTTACCAACACGGACAGACTCTTCATTCTTCAAAATATAGAGCTCTACTATTATATTACAATTTTGATTTAATTTGTGAAAATTTAATTTACAAATGCATTTTCCTGTACAATTTTCAGCACTTTGTGGTTGCATTTGTAAAAATGAAAGTGGTTATTACCATGCAGCCCATCAATTCCATTTTGGGGCATTTATCCCAGAGAATAAAGACTTAGAGTTACAAAAAACCCTGTACGCAAATGTTCATAGCAGTTGTATTCATAATAGCTCCAAACTGGAAATAACATATATGTCCTTGAACAGGCAAATGGTTTAAAAGCCTGTGGTACATCCATAC
>VBSM01000483.1:2567229-2579939 GCA_008086735.1 Cheirogaleus medius
CCATTCTCACTGAAGTTAGGTGACATCTCATTGTGGTTTTGATTCACATTTCCCCGATGATTAGAGATGTTAAGCAGTTTTTTATATGTTTGTTGGCCATTTGTCTATCTTCTTTTGAAAAGTTCATGTCCTTTGCCCACTTTTTTGATAGGATTGTTTGATTTTTTCTTGCTGATTTTCCTGAGCTCTATATAGATTCTGATTATTAGCCCTTTATCAGATGTGTAACATGTGAATATTTTCTCCCATTCTGTAGATTGTCTGTTTGCTCTCATGGTAGTTTCCTTGGCTGTGCAGAAGCTTTTTAATTTGATCAGGTCCCATTTATTTATTTTTGTTGTTGCCATGTTTGCCTTTGGGTGTCTTCTTCATAAATTCTTTGCCTAGGCCCATGTCTACAAGAGTTTTCCAACATTTTCTTCTAGAATTCTTATATTTTCATGCCTCAGGTTTAAGTCTATTATCCACCATGAGTGGACTTTTGTGAGACGTGACAGGTGTGGATCCTGTTTCAGTCTTCTACATGTGGCTATCCAGTTTTCCCAACACCATTTATTGAATAAGGATTCTTTTCCCCAGTGTATGTTTTCATCTGCTTTGTCAAAGATTAGATGGCTATATGAAAATGGTTTTATATCTGGGTTCTCAGTTCTGTTCCATTGGTCTAGTCTCTGTTCTTGTGCAAGTACCATGCTGTTTTGGTTACCATAGCTTGTAGTATAGCTTGAAGTCTGGTTTGATGCCTCCCAATTTGTTCCTTTTGCTTAAGATTGCTTTTGCTATACGAGGTCTTCTCTGGTTCCATAAGAAGCATAGACTTATTTTTTCTAGATCTGCCAGAAATGATGTTGGTATTTTAATAAGGATTGCATGGAATCTGTCAATCACTTTGGGTGGTATAGACATTTTAACAATGTTGATTATGCCAACCTATCAGCATGGAATGGTTTTCCACCTGTTTACATACTCTGCTATTTCCTTGCTGAGTGTTTCATAGTTTTCCCGTAGGGGTTTTTTACCTCCTTAGTTAAATATATTTGTAGGTATTTTATTTTCTTTGTTGCTATTGTGAAGGATATTGAGTCTTTGATTTGGTTCTCAGTTTGACTGTTGTTGGCATATAGGAATGCTACTAATTTGTGTACATTGATTTTGTAACCTGAGACTTTGCTCAATTTGTTTATAAATTCCAGTAGTCTCATGGCAGAATCTTTGGGGTTTTCTAGATATAAGATCATATTGTCAGCAAAGAGTGATAGTTTGATCTCTTTTGCCCCCATTTGGATGTCCTTGATTTCCTTCTCTTGTCTGATTGCTCTGGCAGGACTTCCAGCACTATGTTGAATAGAAGCAGTGATAGAGGGCAACCTTGTCTTGCTCCAGTTTCAAGCGGGAATGCTTTCAACTTTTCCCCGTTCAGTATGATGTTGGCTGTGGGTTTGTCATATATGGCTTTTATCATTTTTAGGTAAGTCCCATCTATGCCTATTTTGCTGAGCATTCTTATCATAAAAGAGTGCTGAATTTTGTCAAATGCTTTTTCTGCATCTTTTGAAAGGATCATATGGCCTTTGTTTTTGCTTCTATTTATGTGGCAAATCACATTTATAAATTTGCGTATGTCGAACCATCCCTGCATCTCTGGTCGTGATGGATTATTTTCTTTGATAAGCACCTGAATTTGGTTTGCTAGGATTCTGTTGAAAATTTTTGCATCTATATTCATAAAGGATATTGGTTTGTAGTTTTCTTTTTTTGTTGCGTCCTTTCCTGTTTTTGGTATCAGGGTGATGTTGGCAAGAAAGTTTTTTTTATAGTATACAGGACATTTTAAAAGATGTTAAATCAGGTGCAAACAAATACAGCACAAACTAACCACTTAAATATACAGAAACTTAATGAAAGTTTTCTGGTTCATAGAAATTGTGAAACATCTTTTCAGGTGAAAGAACAAAAAAAAATGGCTTTTTAGGTAACAAATATAAAAAAACAAACATTCCCATACATTAAATATATACCACTTTGAGAGTGACACAGATGAATGCTCTTTTTGTTTAAAAAAATACATCCCATGTGAATTTTTTCTTTAGTTTGTTAAGAAAAATCAGAATAGCATGTTTATAAAAAAGAGAAATGATCTAAGAATATTTCTAAGCTTTGTGATTTTCTACCTTGATTTGTGACACTGTCCTCCCATCTTCTAATCATACATCCTAAAATAAAAAGGAAAGAAGTTTTTTAAACTACATTTTATTCACCACTTCCTGCAATAATCTCTATGATTTTGGACTTGGAAATACCAGCCAAAGTTAACTATATATCCATTCAATTATTTTCTTCATGGCCATGCCATTTCAGTCCTTCTTCCTTTTGACCAGGACTTCACATGAGATCAGTCTCAGCTGCATTGCAGTAGGATTGCTTTTTTAGAAATAACCAATGGGGAACATGAACAAGTTTAAACCTTTGACCTTTAGAACTGAAAAATAGTAAAAACAAGAAAATATTTCTGTGTACCAAAATAACTGAAATTACTGGGGGCTATTGCTATGTACAGGAGATGGAGACATAGTTGATCAGAGGGAAGCCCACACTTGGAAAATTCAGTTCAGCTAAAAGAAAGCAAAGGTCAAGATATTTTATGTGGATAAATAACTCTTGACACCTGTCAAGGATTTTCTATTTCATGTGAAATGGTCTCCAAACATAAAAGTCTGAATGCTCACTATAATAAAAATGTTACCAAGCTTTCCACATATCCACAACTAATTCTTCTCTTTCTCAATACTACTAAAAACAGCAGCAGGCACTTGCTGAGAACCTCTGGTGGTCAAGGTCACAAACTATTCACATGTTAAACACTCCTAAATGGCTACAGCCTTCCTTTATGTTTATAAGAATATTCTTTAAGAAAATAAAGAGAGAAAGCTACACTTCTCTATAGTGGACCAAATTATTAATGAATGTAGCTGCCACGGAGAAGTAACCAGAAAGGAATTTCTTCACCCTCCTATAATGTCAAAACAGATACTTCTACCTAAATTATAATTTTTCTAATCTTTGGCTTAATCATGGGAAAGGTGACTTTGAAAACAAATAAATAATCCATTTGTTCAGGTTGAACATGAAGATACCCTCTTTACACTTAGATTATTTTATTTCTACAGACTTGGGAACAGGCCACGTCATTGTAGCATTGAAAAGCAAAGATATGCACATCATTTAAAATCACGTTATATTATAAAGTTGTCCTTCATTACTTGGCCATTTACAAACTCTAGATTCTTCTTCTCACTTAAGTTTCTATAGAAATTACCATCCATATCCTACGCCTATATCTCTGCAAGGGCACTGGCAAGTGGTTTCAGTTGAAGATGGGAATAACCCCAACTAATAAGCCTTAAATATAATCAGAGATAAAAATAAGCAAGGAGTTGGCTACTGCATCATCTCCAAACTTCCTCGACTCAGAGGGAAGAGATCTTCCTGCTTCTGGCCCATCCCTTGTCCCTCCTACCAGTTCTGACAGCCTTGGTGAGAAAGATTCTGTGCTGATCCTTCCATCTATAGTCTCCCTAATAAATTGTAAAATTGTGGGAGTAAAAAAGCAGGACTCTCATTCCATGGTCTTAGCCATCATAGGCACCTTTGTACAGGCAGGAGCAAAACAGGACTTTCACAAATAGTCCTTTACTAGGCAAAAGCTATCCCAAGATAACCCCATTCTAAACTGTTCAATTACACTAATTTACAGGAATTTAAGAGAAACAAAAACATTAACACTGATTACAGCATCACTAGAATATGTAACAAACTGTGTATTGAAGTTGCCCTGAAGAATGCCATCTCTCTTGTGGATACAGACTGGCCTATAAAATAGCTGTGGCATTTTAATGCCAGCGCATTCTAAAGTTCCAGATGACAGCTGCATAGCCAACATTTTAAAGTGATCAGAAAATTCCTGTGACACAATGGTCACAGCTGGACCCATCGATCAAATTGTTTTTGCTCAAATGAGATTCAATAGTTGTTAGATAATTAAACACCGCATGTTCTGGACTTTAGAATTTTAGTCATGGGAGCTAGATTTGGAAGAAAAGAAAATATAAAGCTTTCCCTTTTGCTTTAGGCTGAGATGAAGATTTTTAAAGCCCACAGGATTCTAGGACACTGAACGGTGCCTGCGTGCAGAACCGTGCCCTGTAGTTGTATTGGCTATATTGGCCATTAAAGTTGAGAACATTTAAATGTTGAGGTTTGAATTAAAGTACTAATCTCCACCCTTCGGAAAGCAGAGTGTTCAGTATGGGTGAGGGGTTCTTCTCCATTCACAAGCAGGCTCCAGACTGCATTAGCACACAGAAAGAAGTCCATGGCCAGTGGTCCCAGTTATGATGGACAGTGGTTCTACTATTTCCACACTTATGTGCAATATGTCAGTTAAAATGAATTTCGCTGGAGGATACAGAAAACCCTTTTTCTAATGGCTCAAATTATGAAGGTATAAATACTCTGATATAAAGGGATTTAAAGGCTAAGGTTGATCCAAATTCAATACAATCAGGGCTTCAGTTCTATTTCCATGAGACTGTCTTGACTCTGCTTTCCTGTTAATTTATTTTGTTTCTAGCTAACACTTATTAACACTATCTATGTGCCAGCCTTGGTTTAAGAGCTTTAGATATATTTTAATTCATGTCATCCTCCCAACAGTCCTGTGAAGTTAACCTCTGATTCTTATTTTTACAAATGAGGGAACTTCAGATACATATTAAACCATTTATCCTCAAAATAGTCTATGAAATAAATGCTACTAATACCCATTTTACAGATAAGAGAAATGAGGCATGGAGAAATTCGCCAATTAACATGAAGTCACATGGCTATTAAGTGGCAGAGTTGGAAATTGAAGTCAACATTTTGACTTCAAAGCCCATGTTCTTAACCATTAGGGCATCAAACCTCATTGTCCCAAGATGAAATTGCAGCTGCAGGAATTCCCTTCGCATGTGATAGTGACTAAGGGTGGAGGAGGAGCTCACTCTTTGGTTTGAATTTTTAAGAACAAGAAGACCTTTGCCATATGCTCCCGCCCTGCTGACCCTGCCAACACACACACACACAGAACGTCACTTGGGTCTCACTCGCCAGCACTGTCACACTTGCCAGACCTGAGCAGTCATCAGCAAGGAGCATGGCCCACCATGACCCATGACGGGCTCATGCTCTCGTGGTTCACCCGCAGGGATGGGGTGCAATGAGGCTTTCCTGAAGCTTCCCAGAGAAGAAAAACTAGGACAATATTAGTGCTCTGCCATCAAGGAATCAAGACACAATGGACACTTACTCAACAACCAATGATGTCGACTGTAGGTGTGGACTGCAAAGCTCAGGTTCTGGGAATATAGAAATGTGGGTTGAGTATACAAAATCAAACCCTCCTGATTCTTAGCCTTCCCTTTGGGATTTCAAATCATGAACTCATTGTGCCAAACGTATACCAGAAAAGAATAATGCCTGGAGTAATTTCATTCTCTTTCGAATACTTCTTAACACCAGCAATTTATTCTTTCCTTTAATATATATTTGTTGAAAACTTTATGTGTAATTTTTATGGTGCTTGAGATACAGTGGTGGGCAAGCAGATATTGTTAGCTTTTGTAGAGTTTACATTGTAGTAGAGGAAAGACTTCATATGTAAGTAACTATATAAATGAACATTATAATGGCAGAGTAAGTCAGTAGAGAGCAAAGGGAGTGAGGTGAGAGATATTTTAGATAAGGTAATCAAGCAGAGCTTCTCTAAGAAGGTAACATTTGATAAAGGCTTAAATGATGTGAAGGGAAAAAAGAAGTAGGTGACTTGACAGTGTTGGGCCTCAGGCCTCTGAGGATCAGTTACATCAATTCAAATCCCAGCTTTGCAAACACATGCACATCACAGCTTTGTGCCTCAGGCTCCTCAACTATAAAATAAAGACAATTCATCAGGTATGTTGGGAGGATTAAAAGAGTTAATACATTTCACAATGCATGAGATACAGGGAGCCCAGGACATTGTGAGTGCCCAGTAAATGACAACTATTATTATCTAAGAAACAACAATGCAGACACAGGCAACGGCAAGTCATCCTTGGTAGAAGTGATGCTTTGGGGACACAGAAGTCCCCATGGTGGGGGCAGAGGATAGGCAGATGGCAGGAGCTAAAGGAACACAAGAAAATGAGATAGGAATTAAGGTCTGAAAGGAAGGCAGGAGCCAGATCACTCCAATGAGTAAGTGTGAGCTCTGGTTCTACCTACATAGAGGATTACTTTGGGATGAAATAAATCAGAATCTCCGGGAATGAAGTTCAAGCAGTAGATTCTGAAGTTCATGAGTTAGATCCTGACCTTCAGCCAAAAAGGGAAATCACTGATGTGGGCCTTGGATGCTAAAGAATTTTATTCCAAACCACTGGAATGTGTGTGGTATCCCACCCACTTCCTCCCTCAGCCTCCTTTCTGCATGTCAAATTCTTAACTATTTTTCAAATATGTCACATTCTCTTAGATTAGAAGAGTCCTATGACCATCTCTCCTTCCTCTTGACAACAGCACTGCATGGATTATGCTGTGTTGTATACATGCCTGTTTCTCACCAGGAGATAAATTCCTCAACAGCAGGAACCATGTATCCTCAGTGTCTTATCCATTAAGATACAAAGAGGCATTTTAAAGAAGGAATTTAAGGGCTTTGCTTAGAAACAATTGCTTAGACTAAAATCTCATGTTATAACAAAGTCCCCATTGCTTTAGCAAATCAGACCACTCAATAAACACCCACATGTTAGGTGCTGAACAAGGAGGAGAAGAGAGATGGTTTCATCAGTTTACAGCTACTTGTTCAAATTGGGAATACCTAGAATGTCATTATGTAATTAAGGACAGAGGAAAAAATAAGAATGTAAACTACATGCTCCAAATGTAATTTTGTACAGCAAGTTATGAAGCTGTGAAATTATTTCCTCCAGCAATACATGAAGTAACACATACACAATCAAAATTCTAGGTTTTGTATTATCATGGTTTAAATAGTATCCAATAGTGGTGGATCCAATTTTGGAACAATTTCAAAAGTATCAAGAAAAATCATGGAAAAGTGGTATCCTGCAGGCTGATATAAAGTATAACTCTTTAAAACCTCAACTGTACATTCTATTTCATATAAAAAACTGCACCTAGTTTTATGTGCATAATTTATGTTTATCAAGTATCTGGTTTTCATGGCTATCATAGACATCTGGTTTGTTATAAAGTTACAAATGGATGATGAATAATGAATGGAAAAGAAGGCAAAATTACTTTTTGGGGATCCTAAAGTGTTTTGCAATGTAATAAAAGAAAAAATTAGGTTGTCTGTCTAACAAATAGAAGTGAATTCCACGCAAAACAAAGGCAGTCACTTTACATGGGCACTTACCTTGACCAGCAGTCTACAAACAAACTAGAAGTTAAAAATGGCCTTGTGAGTTCAGGGCTGGTGAGCATTTAAATGTCTGGCCACCTCTTGTTCATGCCGTAATAGATAGTTCTATTGGGTACAGACTGTCAAACTGAGTTAGTGTCAATGAAAGAAAATGGGAGATGGACTCTCAGATATTCTCACTCAACTGAAAAGAAAAAATACAGTTCAAAGAGCTTTTCCTCACAGAGCTTTTCAAATAACTACTCAGTAGGATGGACATATTGCTTGGAAGGGAAGGCTCAGAGGAATACTAACAGAACTTGATAGCTACCCTTATTTTTTTAAAGTGAATCCAGCTGATTGCTTCTGTCCTTTCACCTTAAAAAGAGTAAACAAGTGCTAAAGATAATATCAGCACCCTATTCATGTGGTCACATAGCTGGCGATGTGAATTTAGATGGGTGTTTTTAAGCAGCTTTTGTCTAACAAACTCTCTGCATTAACCAACCAATGATCTCCACCCACTTTTTTTTTATTTCAGCATATTATGGGGGTACAAATGTTAAGGTTACGTATATTGCCCATGCCCCCCTCCCTCCTCGAGTTAGAGCTTCAAGCGTCACCATCCCCAGACGGTGCACATATCCATCCCCCTTTACCGGGTAATGCACGATGGCCAAAGACAGCCTTAGCCTGTGGCCTTCTGCACATCCTAGGTCAGAAACAGCTCCCCAAGTGGCCCTAAAAGTTAACAGCAAGGGCATTCAAGATAATCTAGGTAGGATATTTGTAACTGTTTTTCCTCTGGACATACAACCACTGTGGTAAAATGCAAATGTAAAACTTGGACTGACATTTTCTGAAGTTCAACTTTTATAAAAACTATACTTGCATATATTATTTATTGGCAACCCAAAGACATGTTCCATTTGTCAAACTCGGACATTCTGGCAGTTACCTATTTTGAGCCACCTCATCTGGATTGTCCTCTGACCAGGAACTTCATTTCAGAACAATAAAGCAGAGTCTGTGCAATTATTTGGATGATTTTCTTGTTCACTGGCTTTTATACAGCATTTGATCTTATGATTTTGTAAAAATAGAATGGAAAACAAAAATAGAAGTACGGATGCTTATTGTAAGAAGCGCAGCCTCAAAAACTTAACAAGGGCAAGTAAGATTAACCTGGTCATCTGTCTCAGTCAGCCCACTCGTCTGGCCTCCAGTTAGCCAACCAGGGGTCCAGTTGTGAAAGCAGGGATCAAAGTGTAAGACCTGTATGGATTATTAGTAAGACACCTTCAAAGTTGTATCTTAAAATTTCCAGGTATAATTAGAGATACCTTTTTCCTTTTTATTGATCTCAAGCACAGAGAGTTAGTTCAACCTCTCAATTTCTAAATACATTATTTAATAAAGTCTGTAGAGATCCCTTCTTTTATTGTATTCCTTTTTTCTCTTTAATTCAGAGACGTCTTTCTGTGTGTTGATGAGAAACTAATACTTTGCCTACTGCTATGATACCAGATATTTACAGGATGGAATGAATGTCAGGTCATTTAAATTGCTACAGATATATGATTGAGAAAGAATAAGTCAAAACAGATATGGGATCTTAGAGTATAAAACTACTGAATATCTGTAGTGTTCAAGAAAATGTCCCTGATTGGCTCCAAAGGGAAAGGTAATATAATACAGCATGAATAGGAGGCATTCGATACAATGCAGTCCTAGTTCCAATGACAAAACTATAATAATAACTTCAAGTGGACTTAAACCAAGCATAAATGTACTAGTAAAAATTAATACTGAGCACAGTGTCACGTATGAATTCTAAAAATTGGGCAATTATCAAATGTGGGAAAGCTAAGGGAGTTGATAAATATCAGAAAAGTAAATCTGTGGTTTTAGGATCATGGAATTCTTTAGATGGGAAAATCTGGATAAGCCACTCAGTCAATGCCTGCCTTCAGAGTTGTTCTACTAAAACCTCTAGCATGAAAAAAATGTTAAAAGGCCATCTTCTCTGCCCAACTCTACATTCCCACTCCTCCTTCTCCCACCATTTACTCTTCACAATGGAAATTGAAACATGACCTCAGAAATCTGAACCAGAAGCAAACAAAAAGGAAACTAGTCATTCAGAGTGAAAACGTGTCAAGAGAGGTTTGAGTCAAATCCAGATGGCGACTTGCCATGAAATACTAATAGAACTCTTCATTTTCAGCAGAGAGCAAGAACAGGCAGTGTTTGTAACTACATGTCAACATCTGTCTGTGAATATCATCTCCATGGCACCAAAATATACCGCCCAAACAAAGTTAATTCACAGTAAAGGCAAGATTGTGCCTTTTTTTTTTAGACAGGGAATTAGTATTTGAACTTACAAAGAATCATCATATACATTTGACAGGTCCAATTAAAAGATACCATACATAAAGAATGACTTTTCATACTAGATTAGACATTTGATTAAAGCAGACACTATGGAAGTTTTAGTATGAAATATATCTGACAGCCCATCTCAGTTGGTGGCAATGGAATGCAAGTAGAATAAGGACTGGCTCTGACATTACATTTACCTAAATTTCAGCCCAGAATCATCATTCATTAGCTGCGTGTCCCTGAACAAATAACTTCTCTCACTTCAGTTTCCTCTGTTGAAAAGAGTAAGACACAATTCATTGTAAGAATTAAATGAGATAATGGGGGGGGGCAAGGTGGTGGACTAGAAGCAGCCCACACACGCCACTCTCAAGGAAAGGATCAAAAATTACAAGTAGATGTTTATGTAGGGGTGGACCTTCTTGGAGAGAGCATTGTAAATCATCAGAGAAGTGACGGGAGACAGCGTGAAGGAGAGGGAGATGAGGAGATCCACTCAGCAAGATTGGAAGGTAGCTGGGGGAGGCATCCACACATGGAGAAGGCCAGGAGGACAGAACACCGGGACTCTAGACTCCCCTTGCAGAAACTGCAGCCTGAGCTGTGGGGGGGCCCCCATCACCACTGCAGACCTCCAGACTGACCAGAGAGCTGCTTGGAGACTGCAGTGACATTGCACAGAAGAGCAAGCACAGCAAGGACCCCCTGGCTTCCATTGCCCAGTTGCTGCAACTGATGCCGTTCTGGCTTTTCTGTGCTGCCACCACCTCCGCATTACCCCTGCTGTGCCAGGGAGGGAGCAGGAAGAGCAGAGACGCTCTCACATACCCTGTGACTGGGAGCTGAGCACCCTCTACTAAAGATTTGAACATAGCTGGTGCTGCCTATGCAACCTGAGAAGCTCCACCGCAATTGCCTCAATGAGACCTGCACAAAGAGAGAGCCTCAGCCTCCCAGTGGCATGGCCCTGCAGCCCCACCCCCATAGCCCTTGCACTGCCACCTGGCCTTGCAGCCCCAACCCTGTGGCTCCCACGTGCCACTTTGCAGAAGCCATCCCCAAAGGCCACACTCCACCACAGACTACCAAGCTGTGTGCTGCCACTGACACCTGAACACGGGTGAAGTGAATGAGATTGAAGCAGCAATAAAAAATCTACCATCAACAACAAAAAAAGCCCCAGACCAGACTGATTTACAGCCAAATTCTACCAGACCTGCCAAGAAGAATTGGTACCTATCCTACAGAAATTATTCTATAATATCAAGAAGGAAGGAATCCTCCCTAGCTCATTCCAGGAAGCCAGTATCACCTTGATACCAAAGCCAGGAAAGACACAACAAAAAGAGAAACTACAGATGAATATCCCTATGAATATAGATGCAAAAGTCCTCAACAAATGCTAGCAACTTAATTCAACAGCACATCAAAAGATAATTCACCATGAACAAGTCAGTTTCATCCCAGGGATGCAAGGATGGTTCAACATATGCAAACCAATAAATGTGATTCACCACAAAAACAGAAGCAAAAACAAAAATCATATGATCATCTCAATAGATGCAGAAAAGATACAATAAGATCCAGCATCCCTTCATAATAAAAACCCTCAACAAAGTAGACACAGAAGTAACATACCTCAAAATTTAAAAGTTATATATGACAAACCCACAGCCAGCATCATACTGATGAATAAAAGTTAAAAGCATTCCCTCAAAGAACTGGAACAAGACAAGGGTGCCCACTGTCAGCACTTCTATTCAACATAGTACGAGAACAATATTCTAGTCTTAGCTGGAACAATCAGGCAAGAGAAGGAAATAAAGAGTATCCAAATCGGATAAGAGGAGGTCAAACTATCCCCGTTTGCTGACAATATGATCTTGTATCTAGAAAACCCTAAAGACTCTGCCAAAAGACTCCTAGAATTGATTAATAAATTAACAGTTAACAATCAAATTAGCAAAGTCTTAGGTTAAAAAAATCCATATACACAAATGCTAATAACAGTCAAGATGAGAGTCAAATTAAGAACTCAATATCATTTATAATAGCTGGAAAGAAAATAAAATATACTTAATCAAGAAGGCAAAAGATATCTACAAAGAGAACATCAAAACACTAATGAAAGAAATCATGGATGACATAAACAAATGGAAGAACATCCCTTGTTAATGGATTGGCAGAATCATCAACACTGAAATGTCCATACTGCCCAAAGTGATGTAACAGGTTCAATATAATCCCCACCAACATATGAATATCACATTTCACAGATCAAGAAAAAATAATTATAAGCCTCATTTGGAATCAAAAAAGAGCCTGAATAGTCTTTAGCAAAGAGAACAAATCTGGAGGCATCACATTACCTGACTTCAAATTATACCACAAGGCTATAGTAACCAAAACACCATAGTATGTTGGTATAAAAGTAGAGATATAGATATAAACTAATGGCACAGAATAGAGAACCCAGAAATAAAACCATATAGCCACAACCAGCTGATCTTCATAAAAGCAGACAACAGCATACAACGGGGAAAGGAGGCAATATTTAAATGGTACTGGGAATATTGGCTAGCCTCATGCAGAAGAATGAAACAGAACTCCTATCTGTAACCATATACAAAAATTATCATATTCAAGATGGATAAAAGACTTAAACATAAAGCATGGAACCATAAACATTCTAGAAAAAATGTAGGGAAAAGCGTTTTTAGACATTGACCTAGGCAATGAACTTATGACTATGACTTCAATGGCAAATACAGCAACAGCAAAATAAATAAATAAATGGGACATATTTAAATTATAAAGTTTCTGTACAGCAAAGGAAATAATCAACAGAATAAATAGACAACCTACAGAATGGGAGAAA
>VBSM01000483.1:2580147-2594539 GCA_008086735.1 Cheirogaleus medius
ATATGAAAAAATGTTCAGCATAACTAATGATCAGGGAAATGCAAATTAGAACCACGGTTAGATACCCCCTTACATCTGTCAGAATGTAATGTAATTATTAAAAAGTCAAAAAAACCAATAGATGCTAGCATGGATGCAGAGAGAAAGGAACACTTATACAATGTTTGTGGAATTGCAAATTAGTACAGCCTCTATGGAAAACAGTATGGAGAATCCTCAAAGAAATAAATGTAGACCTACCATTCAATCCAACAATCTCACTACTGGGTATCTACCCAAAGGAATAGAAGTCATTTTATCAAAAATATACTTGCATTCAAATGTTTATTGCTGCACAATTAACAATTGCAAAGATGTAGAATCAACCTAAGTGCCCACAAATTCATGAGTAGATAAAGAAAATGTGGTATATGTATACCATGGAGAACTACTTAGCCATAAAAAGGAATGAAATAATGTCATTTGCAGCAATTTGGATGGAACTGGAGACCATTATCCTAAGTGAAGTAGCTCAATAATGGAAAAACAAACACCATATGTTGTCACTAATAAGTGGGAGCTGTACACATGAGCACAAAGAAATATAAAGGACATTAGAAACCATGAAGAATGGAGAGTGGAAGGTAGTGAGGGATAAAAATTTACCTGTCAGGTACAATGAACACTATTCTGGTGACAATCACAGTAAAGCCCTCATTTAAACATTATACAATGTATCCATGTAAGAAAAACATTTGTATTTATTTAATATTTTGAAATTTCAAAAAAGAATTCAATGATAGACATAGACCACTTGTAAACTACTTACACATTAATGTATTCACAATAAATAATAAGTTTTTTTCTGCTTTCCTTACAAAATAGTCTCCATTACTTTGATCTAACTTCATAATTCCTCATTCATTGCCAGATCAGTTCACTGAGGCTATAAAATGAAACGACTTTATATTTTTTCAGTCACTACTTTTAGCCATAGTCATTTGAATGTGCTTTCCCATCCTTGAATATCACCTTGAGCAGATTTCATAACTTTTTGAATATTTTTTGTTATTAGAATTCAGTCCAGTCTAAGTTAAAATTCCAGTCTTGTGTCTAATTCAACGCTTTCCTTCTGCTGTCTCTAGCTACGCTTGTGAAGTGATCTGTGGAAAGAGACATGACTGCTCTCCCCCTACCTCCCCCATGTCCTTATAAACTTCAAGTCCTGGGTAACTGTGGCCAGGAGGATGGATTGTGGGAACGGGCAGGTGTCACTGCCATGGTGCATTGGTGTTGCTTCTCTAGCTGCCTCTGACTTGCTGTCTGAGACTTCTGTGAGGCTGACACCCTGTGCTGGCCTCTCCTCGAGCACACGTGCGTGGTCCTTGGAAGGCTGCCCATGGGCTCTTAGGGCACAGTTCCCTGAAATGAGGAAATCGGATGTGTTCAGTCTCCAGTCCCCTCCAGCCCCGGCCCTCGGTCCTCCACTTTGATCCCACTGCTACGAGGGCCCCTCATGCAGTGGAAACTCCTTCTGGGGGTTTCCACTTGACCCATAAGAAACACACATTCTTGCCATGCCAAAATTGTGGGTGCTCCCTGCCCTGTTCCTATTCCCTCTCTCTGACCTGCCTTTTGCCTGCTTGGGGGGCATAAGGAGAGAAGCAGGAATATCCACCACGCATGCATCCAAATGCAGATCAAAATGCCAGGCTCGCCTTTTCTCCATTTTTGCAGACAACCCCTCCATCTTTTATTCATTCCCTCCTCATTAATCTACACTGGTGTCAACAAGTTTGAGAAATCGAACAGAAGTGCCCCTTCCTTACTTGGGGATGGAGGAACTCAATGCTCACCACTAACACTGTACTTCCCAGGAGGCTTACAACTTCTTCTTCCCCTCCTCAAACATCTCCTCGGATAGTCATGGAAAGGCAGGGCTTCTTGTTTTCATGGGGCTGATTTTGCAATGGCTCATAGTCATCTTTACAATGTAGGGTATGTGCTATTGCTAGTTTTCAGGCATGGATACAGGCCAACAATTGTAAGGTAAAAGAAAAAGACCTAATCAATGTTTGATTGCAAAATCATCACAAATATTAATATAAAGAATGGGGGGAAGTCTGGGAAACAATAGAATTAAATAAATGGTGAGAAGCACAAATGTTAGATGCGCAAACAGTTTACTTTTCCCTCTGTAGTGGGGTCATACGCTTACTCCAACTACGACTTTATAACTGATTTAGTCTTCTACACAAACACCCACTCAAAGTAGTAGGAAGAGTTCAATCTATTATTTCTGCTCTCTAGCTCCTCCATAAACAGTGTTTGATGTGCGAGCGCAAGGACACTCACAGGATAGTGACTGATCACAGGGAATGGACCCTCAGGTCTGTTCAGTGTCCCTGAGGTTTATGCCAGCCCTGGCTGTGCAGTGGCTGACCTGATGGAACACAGCCCGGTTCCATCCCTGGGTGTTCTGATTAGCACCTGTGGCTGAATCAGTAGCTGACTGATTGGAGATCTATTAGTGCTCAGCTCACTGAGAGCTGGATTCCTCTCTGTGCTGACCCAGCCTTTCCGTGGCTTGTGCAGAGATCGAGACTCACATTTTCTATCAGCTACCCTACCCCTGATATCCTTTGAGCCATGTTCACTCCACTCCCACCTTAGTGGGTGCCATGGCAGGCTCACATCTGTCACACCTGGGAACAAAGTAGGATTGGAAATGCCAATGACAATCTCATATCTGATCATCTCATTCCACCTTCTTAATGATACTGGCTTCCCTGTTCTCTGTGAAATGGTTTTAAGACTACAGCACTTTTTCTATCAATTTCCCATACCTATAAATTTTCTTTGGAAGTGCCCAATAACCGTTGGGCTAAGAGATCCCTGAGACTATTCAGGATGGTCATCAACTCCAATATAATTAATAGGAGAAAGAAGCCTTCATTATGTACTTTGTCATTTTCAATGGGCATTTTTGTGACAGTATTTGTTGCTTCAATTCAATGTGAACAAAAATCTTACAACAATTTAGTAGTAGGATTGTATTGCCTTCATTAAAGATAGAGAAATAATGAAAAAAGTTTTCAATCTCTGTAAAGATGGCAATTATGTTAACATTGTTTGGGAGGTGTCTCTGCATTGGTACATATTATGGAAATCTACTCTGCAGAGAGTAAAAGTGGCACTTAAAGTAACCCCAATCACTACAAAAAAATAAATATCACTTTATAATTTACAAAAGTTTGTTTCTTTTTGAAAAAGATACATTAACATCATTCAGATTTTGCAAATACATAGTCTGTAATTTGATAGTTGAGAAATATAATTATATTTAACATCTAGGAAATTATACAGTTGAGTGAAAGGATTTTTTTAAGGAATTATATTATATACTATAAAATTATTTTATAAAAAACTAGTGCCATTATCCTCCCTGCCCCTTTAGTTGATATTGCAGTATAAACTCTGTAGTATATAACTTTGAAAAGCCTCATAAACCAATACTTCAGAGTTGCAGCTGGAGTACATTTAAAAAGTATTTATGTCCCCAACTATCTTTGAAAATATTCTTATGTTTATTTAACTGGTTTATTTTTAATGTTACTAAAATTTTCTAGGTTTGAGTAGCAGTTATGCTACTTAAAAAAAGAAAAATTAAGCCATCCGTTCCTGATGTGTGAAATGATCATATACGTCAAGTCAATCACATAAAAATGTCTCAGAAACTCTGGATTCTCTGAATTTTCAGAGCAGTAAAATAATTTGTTCCAATTAATTTGGATATTTTTTAGTGCATGTATTATTAACTAGAGCTTTCCTTCCATGTGTGATACATATTTACTGCTTGTTTTAAATAGCAATGTTTACTTCTTCTGAAAAAAAAAAAAAAAAGATTATTAGCTGGAAACAAAGATGGGATTCATTCAAACAAAGAGTCTTTGGCCAGGTCCGTAATAGCAAAGTTAAGTGGAGAAAAGAAGCAATTAGCAACAACTGCTGAATACCTACTTTCCACAGACCTTTCTAGCATGTCTCCTGGACAAATTTAAAGAGAGCAACAGTCAGGCTCTGCCTTCATAGTGTTGAAGATTAAATAGTTAAAATCTAAAGAAAAGCATCAGTGCACATGAATGAAATGCTAGCAGTTTAAAAACACAGACAAATGCAGCAGACATAGCTTTTATTTGCAGCATCCATGCTTTTAGAGATGAGAATATTGCTCCAATTCTCACTTGGAAGAGAAAGAATCTAATAAAGAAGACTTTAGTGTACAATAATACAGGACCAGAGAAATAACAATAGGCTTCCCACATTAGAAAAATCAATAGTTTCCTGCAGAACTTTGTACATGGGACACGTGGTTTAATCAGACTGGTAATACAGAGCTCTTCTAAAGAGCTCACTGGGAAAACCCAGTTCTGTGATCAAAATGTGCAGGCACTGGTGTCCTGGTACAAACAAACTTACTGATCTGCTCTTCCCTAAAACAGAATCTTGCCCCAGCATTGCTTTCTGGCACCAAAAACAAACAAACAAATGAGCTACAGAGGCTCAAAGGCCAGAGTTGCCCCTACTCAACCTGGCTTGCTTTTAGACATTGCCATGGGTAAATCATTAGAGCCGTCAAGTAGAAACTCGCAGCCTATTGAAAATAAATAGTGAAAATATCATTTTGTCAATTATATTAGAAATCATTTTCAAATTCCTGTAAGCATTTTTTCTATTAATCATTTTATCTTTTCCTCAATAAATTTACAATGCCGTTCATGGTACTTTATCAGCAACTGAATTAGGAAGGTTTCCACTAGAGTCAGATTTTTCCATGGGTTCCATCAGATAATTTCCATGGATTACAAAAACAATCATTTTTTCACACTCATGTTGGCAGGTGAGCTGCCATTTGGTGGATCTCTGCTGTGCCCGCCTGGGCTTCCCTGCACTAGACTTCGGATGAGTGCGAGTGAGTCTTCATTGCATGATCTGGGCCGAGGAAGAAATAATCCCCTGAGATTTGTTCCTCTCATGGCAAAGGGCAGATGTTCCAGGAGTAACTTGACATGTTTCTCAAGGCATGTTTGGAACAGGCGCATAATGATTTCTGCTCAATGTGTCATTAGCCAAAGGAGGTATCACTTGGCCAAGCCCAAAGTCAGTGGGGTGAGAAAAAGTACTACACAAATAGCAAAGCTGTGGAAGGCAGGGGAGAGAAGGAAGAATTATGGACTCATAATACAATCGACCCCAGCAGTGTAAGTAAAGAGATGGGTAATAAAACCTAGTATCTGGTGATAACTTGCAAACACCACGCTAAGAAAATTATGGTTGCAAAACAGGTCAGCATGTCGCACTTTGAACTGCTTAGTAAGAATGACTCAAACTTTTCCCCAGCCTGGGGTAAGCTCCACCCCTGCCAGCCACTTCTCTCAGACACTGATGTTGATGCCTCCGTGACTCGGTCACAGAGCTAACCCTCTTCACCTCTGTTTGCTTTAGTATTTTGGCAACAATTTACCAAACAGCAGCTTTTCTTCTGGGTTTAGCTCTGACTCTCACTCACATGTTCACTCTTATCAAATTCTTTATTTTTACTCACTCTACCTGGGTCAGGTGGTTCCAATAGCCAAGCTCTGACCATAAACATTTGGCACTTTGAACCTGACAACTGCCACTCGTGACTATGTTTTCTGCCTTTAAATTATTCAGCTTCTCATGGATTATAACATGTATTCTCAAAATAGGAAGGTCCTAAATCAATGGAAATATGTTATGAATTTAGACTATTTAATCAATATACTTAGAGAAAAAAATATGATTAGATTTTATTGTCCTATCCAACTGATATTACATATTTGAGAGAACATCACAAAATTATATTTTTAAATTAAATACATCCATATTTTTTGTCCAAAACTGATCCCAATATTATACAAACACAAACCCTCCAATTTGAAAGTTTAGAAATTTCATGCAAATTTAGCCAATAAATTTAAATAATAGCCATTTCTGATTTAAAACACACATAAACACTTGAAATTTTACTTTATTATTTAGTCTTGAACCAAATTTTCATATTAGCAACTGACATAGAAGTCTTATTCTCATGAACTGCATTTTCATATAATTTGTTCATTGAATCAGAGTCATTTCAGGGAACAATTATTGATCATCTACTATGTATTAGGCATTGGGCACTCTACAAACTGTAAAAGCCAACAGTATATCATCTACCAGGGATATAGACAAGAAGAAGCAAACAAAATTTAAAAGAAAATATACTTTTGGATAGTTTAATGTTTTATGAAGAAAATAAACAGAGAAATGGGATAGCAAATGACTCCCAGGACGTTGCGCTACTTGAAATGGGGAGGTCAGGGAAGACATCTGGGCTGAAAACTAAAGGAAGAAAAAGAGGAGGTAGCGATGTGGAGGGCTGGAAGAAGATATTCCTCGGCTTACAGGGCAATAAGAAACATGTGAAAGAGCCCATGATGTTCATGGGACACGGGAAAGAAAAGGCAGGATGCTGATGCCCAGCAGACAAGGGAGGGCTGTGGCCCCCGGGGGCTCAGTGAGGTGGTGTGTGCAGGCCAGCAAAGAGCAGCAGCAAAGACTGGGTTTCTAGAGGTCACTTTCCCGCTCACTAGCTACGCGGACATGGCCAAACACTCTTTGCAATTCATTTTTATAACCTGGAAAATGTGGGAGTCTTTATTGTCAATGTACTATCACAGATTTTAATAAATTAAATTAAACAACAATCTCATGATCTAATATACTAAAAAGCAACACTTATATTGAGCCTCTTTATTTTATGTTAATCATACTTGGAATCTGTTTTGTCTTTTGTCCTAAAACTATACTATGCATAGCTCTGTGGCTGGACAAAGTGGTATCCTAGCAACAAAATGATAAGCACTTCCTTTGCAGTAGCTTATAACCTTAGCACGTTCACTCATGGATGGAAGGCAACATTCAGGCATTCCCAAAGAAACAAAAAGTCTTTCACAAGATAACAGAGAATTTCTGTATCCACTCATTCAACATATGTTTATTTAACACCTACTACTTAAAAAATACCATGATAATCAGCGAGTGCTCGAGTTTGGTGCCCAGCATGAGATAGGGGTTCCATGCTTAATAGATTTAATGTCTCATTCTAACTCAACTCGTTGTGCAAATGGCACTCTGGTTTCAACTGAAAATATATTGAAAATAGTATAAATGTCTGTATTAGGGTACTTCAGAGAAAAGGAACCAATGTGTATGTAGAAAGAGAGAGAAAGAGAAAGAGATGAAAAGGAATTGGCTCATGAGATCATGGATGCCGGCAGTCTCAGGATCTGCAGTATGAGTCAGCAAGCTGGAGGCTCCAGAGAGCTGAAGGTTTAGTTCCAGTCACAGTCTGACCTGAGAACCAGAAAAGCCAATGGTGTACTTCTAGTCTGAAGGCCAGCAGCCTGGAGACCCAGAAAAAACTGATGTGTCAACTCAAATCTGAAGGCAGACAAAGCAGCCAGTGCCCCCCAGTCTGATGGCAGTCAGGCAGGAAGAATTCCCTCTCACTGGGGGGAGACCTTTTGCTGTATCCCAGCCTTCCACACACATGATGGAGGGCAATCATTGATTCTCCACTCACTCTACCCATTCAGTGTCTCATCCAAAAACACCCATACAGAAACACCTAGAATAACGTTTGGCCAACTCTCTGGACCTGGGCAAATGGACACATAAACTAATCATTGCAGTGTCCCATTTTCAAAGCCAAGGGAGTAATGCAGATGAGTAATGATGATGGCAGTAGAGTAGGGAGGAACTGCACAGATTTAAAACATATTAAGGACAGAGGGAAATAAGGGAGTGGGATTGAACAGTAAGCCTATTTTATTTACCTAGATTATCTGATGATTGTTTATTTGAAGTGTGGAACAGGGATGTGTATGAGTATGAGGAAGACTGCAATTGTGAAGCTAAAGCATCCCACCTGTGCGTGTTCCCACGGAGGTGCTGCGACTGGCCGGTATGTAACTGTGACGCTGGTTCTTTATGTGCATGTGTTTGTTTGCCTGTGGAACTAGAGTGAGGGGTGCTGAAAAAAAAAAGTAGGTTAAAAAAATACTGGGAAATTTCTAGACAAACCTAATATACACACTTCCCTTGCTTGCTGCTGCTGCTTGGAGACAGTGCTGCGGTTTCAAGGCAATTCACAAACACATGGTTGTGAGCAAAATATTAATGACAACCTTGAGAAGTTGTACAGCTCACTCTTCTGCCTTCAAGTACACACTTAAGTCTTTCCAGAATTAAGATTCTTTCTATTTGTCTATTTCTTTAGAAAAGGAACATTCCTGTGGCTAATTCATTATCAGGAATATTCAATTTCCTCCTAATTATTGTCACACAAAATATTAGTGCTTAATAAAAGGTCTTTTAAAATAACTAGGTGCTCTGATAATGCAATTATTATTGCTAATATTAATGCTGTTGGATGGTTCTTTGCTCCACCTTCAAAAGACACCGACTGTGTGACTGGATTTGCTAATTGGTCTCCTTGGACTGCAGTTCTTTCACTTGTAAAGTTAAAGTTTGTATAAGAGGATAATTATGGAGACTTCTAGTTTTAATTTTGTGTCCATGATTTTTATGGCTTTAATACTAGATTTCCGCCCCCCACCTGGGCGATGGCCCTTGTCTTAAAAGGTACCATGCTGCCCTCATGTGGTCAGGCTTGGAATAACACACAAAGGATTACTCAAAATCTGTAAATACATTTGTTGTTTTGTTTTAACGAATAGTAAGTGAAATCCTATATTTGAAGTTAAAATTCCTAAATGGCCAATAGCCAAATCAACTTTAATCACTTATTCATAAAAAGTGCCAAGGTTTTATTCATTCGTAGTGATGCAAATTTTTCATGTAGCAATAATAATACAAATATTAATATCAGTAAACATTAATGAGCACTATCTATGTGCTATGCACTATAAATATTGGGCATATTTTATCTCACTTTGTTTTTCTAAAAGAGGTTTTTTTTTAATCTGCCGTTTTTCAGATGAGGAAATTAAAACACAGTTGGGGAATGTGGGAAGGTGCCAGGACATCACAATAAATAAATGGTAAGACCAGCATCAAATTCAAGTTGTCCGAATCCATAACCCTAACTCTTTCACCACTATATTCCTGCTTCAGTATTCTATATTTATAAAGGCTCACTCTCTAACATTCCTTTGTTTGTAGGAGATATTCACAAGGAAATGTACGTAAAATGCTTGAAGATGTGCTCATATATGTGAAAACTATATTGACTCAATGCCTGATATGAAAATACATGGTCAAAGAATGTTAACTTGTTTTTAAGTTACGTATAAATAATACTCTTTGCTTATTAATTAATATTCACTATCAATCATGGTGTGAACCAAAAAAGAGACAAAATATCTTACAGCAAGAAATGAGTTACAGTTTCCTCAGCAATTCAAACTTTATCACTGGTGAATGTGAATAGGTCTATTTAAAATGTTGTAATTACAGGAAATTTTTTCAGGTTTATAGCTTCATGGGATAACTGCATGAGGCAGATAAGCAGTGGCTGTATTTTAAGTTGCATAAAAGAAAGAGAAAAGGAGTCAAGTTTAGTTTTAAGGCTGATGCACTCAGAAAGGCAGGATAAGACATTGACTGGAAGAAGGATAGTAAACGTGGGGACACAGTGTCAACCCCTGGTTCTCCAAGTGCCAGCTGTGTGACTTTAGGTGCTCTTCATCCAATTAGGAAATTTCTCATCTGCAAATTAAAGAGACGGACTATAGGATTTGCATATGCTCTGCTAGCTTCCGCCTTCCATTTTTTAGTGATTCTAAAAGGCAAGTCTTAGGTTGGGAGCCACTTGCTTTCCTTGGTCCCCTCTGTTTAAAAATACCATAGTCATTTGCTGGCTGTGTGGGTTAACTTTCAGAAAGCCCCCATGGTAGGAGGATTTGTGTTTAGTTAGGCTTTATTTAACTTACTTTGCTATTTCTCAGCCACCTTTGTAATGGTCTTATCTCTGCCCATCCTAGCTTAATGCCAGAGCACGTGTCATTAGATCCTCTTAAAGTACCATGCAGATACAGGAGCCAGCGATTCGATTCCACTTAACATTCTCTCTCTCCCCAAATTTCATGGCAGAAATCATGCTTCCTACTCTGCCATCCACATTACCTCTCTTTTCTAACTCCAAAATCTTGTTTCCCTGAATATCTCTAACTGTAGAAATAGAATCTTAAACAATAATTCTGGGAGTTTTCAGGGTCAATGAGAATATCTAAAAGAGAAATTATGGCTGAGGAGGAATTACTGTATTTATAAAATACAAAGAAGTTAAAGTCACTAGAAAATTAAGTTATTTCCCCAGCATTAATGATAGCTAGCTTTCACAGCATACGATTCCTAACGCAGTGTCTGCATTTGTAAAGAAGAGCATTAAGAGGCAAAAAAGACAGAGAAGGGCTAACAAATCAAATTTCAAATATGGTAATTCAAATATGATAATTCAAATATTCATAATTTCAAATACGAAAAGAAATTATTTTTGTCCAAGGCTTCAACAATGAGGAAAGTAAAGTCTAATAATGTTGGTTCTGAATCTCGGCCCAAAAGAAATCTTTCCAGCCAAACAATTGTAGCTACCACTGTGAACCAACTCCTATGATCCTAGCACCTCTAATCCTCAAAACAACACCAGAACTAGAAATTATTATTTCCAACGTACACACAATGAAATTGAAGCTCAAGAAGCATAAATAACTTTCCTAGGGTCACAAAGCCAGTAAACAAACAAGTAGAAGAACCCAGGTTTACCCAAATTCAACAATGTGTCGTATCTCTGATGTTCTGTCACTTGGCATTACCTGTGGACTTAGCCCAAGGATTACCTTAGAGACTATGTGGTGCATAGATATGATATTAAAATGGTGATCAAATATAATTCATTTAAACCAAGTCATCCTTCCAAGCAATGAAACAAATGTTTTTCTGCAGCAAACTGACTCTGTGGTTTGGCTACAAGTGTCTCTCTTTCTCATACGCTGCCCAAGCTCCTTTTCTATAATTGTTAAGTGTAAGGCAGGATTTACAATCAGGATGAGTCACCCTCATTTATAAAAACTGCACCTAAAGACTGGTTTTTCTGTTTGTCTCTTTGCTGTGAGTCTTCCATCCCCTTACATCTCTCCTTGGGATGATGAGATTTTTGCATAGGCAATAGAAGTCAAAAGGTGTGTAATTCTTACAGGCTCCATCTAACTTGAGGAGAATGGAGAGCTATTAAGCAGAATGTAGCATTAGTATTAATGGCATGCATTAGCGTTAACGACACATTAAAGATACCAGAATTATTTTCTGAGATCATGAAAATGACAAATGTTTGCTATTTAACGTTATTACATGAGTGAGAAAAGGGAGTTTTAGGCTCCTACAAAATATTAGGGTAATGTAAAAAGTGTTGTTTTTGCCTACTGATCCAGATTTTTAGGAAGTACTTAAGACTGTGGAATAGTCTAAGTCTATAAGGAGAGAATTGATGCTATTTTGCTGCTAGTAGTTAATAATGGTTCTGAGATAAATCCATTAGCGCTGTCTCCACAGTGTATGTAATGCATCAGAGCTAAAGCATTCGTCTGTTCACATTTATTCAAATGTCAGCAGAATAGAAATGGATTGAGGTTTCCATAGAAACCACTCGTGATTTCAGATGTTTCTCAGGACATTTGATTACATTAACTGTTGGGAGAAAGAAGTATACATCATGACTTTCATTAATGCTATTTTCCTTCCCTGTTATTAATCGAAGTTGGTTGGTGGAGTTACCACATCCGCCTTTGTTTTCTGGAATTTTTGGCAATCCCTCTTACAGACTTTCCCCTCCAGCTGAGAAACCGGAATGAGCCACTTCTAAACCTGACAAATCCTGCCCATTCGTGGTAGCTGTTCAGACAGCATTTCTTCTCTTTTGACCGGAAAGGAAGTTTGAACATCTCTTACCTAGAAACTTATGTAAGTTATTGCTTATTCAGGATTTATATTATCTCTATGAAATGCCACCAATATAAGAAGTTAAGGACAATTGCAACTACTCTATGAACCCAATTAACAATAACAACAATAACAAAAGGATTTCATGGCATTAGTAAAATTTTTAGGTGTAGGCCAGGCACAGCGGCTCATGCCTGTAGTCCTAGCACTCTGGGAGGCTGAGGAGGGTGCATCACTTGAGGTCAAAGGTTTAAGACCATCCTGCACAAGAGCAAGACCCCATCTCCACAAAAAAAAAAAAAAATAGAAAAATTAGCCAAACGTAGTGGCATGTGCCAGTAGTCCCAGCTACTCAGGAGGCTGAGGCAGAAGAATTGCTTGAGCCCAGGAGTTTGAGGTTGCAGTGAGCTATGATGATGCCACTGCACTCTAGCCAGGGCAACATGAGCAAGACTCTGTCTCAAAAAAAAAAAAAACATTCAGGTATAGAACCCAACATTAATGATAATCAAATCTTACAATAGCACACTTACAATCAGACACTGGCTAATTAATTGCATGGAGGAATACTGTCCCTTCCCATACTATAGAAAGAAAAATTAAAAGAGAAAAATATAAACAATTCAACTCAGGGAGAATACAATGACTCAGGTGCATGACTAAATGCCATGCTTTCCTGTAAGTTAAATTAGAACACGAAAAGCTTCTAGTGCTCTTCAAAAGGTATGTTTAATAAATAAAAGTCAGCATAAAATAAAAATAGTAATAACTAACAACAAAAGATAGGCTTTGGAGTACCTGAGGGCAGCCTGGTGTAGCCGAAAAAACATGCATGAGCTCTGAAGTCTGACAGCTCAATTGACATCTCACCATGGCCACATAGGATGTTGAATAAATCCCTTAATCATTATACACATCAGTTTTCTCACGTATAATGTGAGAATACGAATTCCCACCTTGCGGTGTTATTGTAAAGATTACAGATACAGACATGGTTCCTTCTTATCAGTGTACTCAATATCTGAAACCCTACAGTCATGAGGTTGAGCAGGAATGCAAAATTCTTTATATCATGGAACCACTCACTAACGAACTAGTCTCTTATAAAATTAGTATCCATTCAAACATTTTCCCAAGATTGACCCTAGCATAATCCTCAGATTATGTTTCAAAAGACTTCACAATCTTTAGCTGATTGTATGAAGTTTATAATATTTCATGTAATTATAGTGCTCATTGATAATCAAGTAATAATATTATTACATATCTTGAGAAGGTGCAGGATTTTGTGAAGTATATAAAAGTGATAATGAGAATTATAGAGACAGCATAGCATAGACTAGTGCCAGATTGCACAGATTCAAATAGGAGATTCACCAGTTACAAGATGCATAACATTGAGCAAGTATCTTTCCTGTGCCTCAGTTTCCCCACCTATACAATAAAAATGATAATGCTGTCTGCTGCAAGGATCTGTTACAAGAATTAAAGTTAATGTTTTGTAAAATGCTTAGCACAATGCTTGATCAATCATAATAAAAACATGAATGTGTATTAAGTAAAAATAAAAACAAACAAAATAACTCCACAGTGAAGCCATTTAACAAGGAAGTACCATGATTAAAAACTGAAGAAAACCTAGAAGGTCCTTGACAAGATAAGAAACAACAATCAGTAATGATTTGAATATCATAAAGGTTGAGAGGCATTTGTGAAAATAGTCATGGAGTGTTTCACACACACAAAAATGACCAGGGTTGTTATTGGGCTGCAAACGTCGAGTGTGAGGTTATAGTAGCTGGCCCCCGAGATGGCCCTGGGCGAGCCCCACCTTGGTGTAATTCCCGCCTCCCACTTTGTGCGAGGCTGGATCTGTAACCAATTGCAGAAGATATGGTATGTTTCAAGGTTCGGTTATAAAAGACACTGCTGTGTCCATCTCAGTCGTTTCCTAGCCCACTCCCTCAATCTCGGGAGTTAGCCGCAACAATATGAGTGTTGCTCTGGAAAAGTCCAGCCCTCTTCTGAGCCTTTGTCCTAAAGCCTGAGAAGAACTGAAGGCTCTTGCCAACAGCCACGTGAACTTGAGATCAAATCCTCCATCCCCGTGTAGCCCTCAGATGACTGCAGCCACAGCCACGTGCAACAGCTTGTCTGCGGCCTCATCAGAGACTTTGAGCCAGAACCACCCAGCTGAGCTGTCCTCAGACACGTGCCCCACAGAAAACTGTGTGAGATATTAAAAATTAGATTATTTTTGAGATGCTCAGTTTGAGGGTTATCTTTTATGCAGCAATATATATCTAACACAGAGTTGAAGGAAGCTACCTGTGTTATTTAGCATATTTGATGAAAAAAATTGCATCCTCACATATAGATGCAATTCATA
>VBSM01000483.1:2594639-2660340 GCA_008086735.1 Cheirogaleus medius
CAGGCCTTTGCATTGACTATTCCTTCTCTCTTAGCTTCTCTTCCCCCAGATATCTGAATATCCACATGGTCACTTTCTCCTCCTCCAAGTCTTCCCTCAAATGTCTCCTCATCAGCAAGGCCTGTCCCCACCAGCCTACTCTTAATTGCAACACCGCCCCTCACACGTGACTCTCTTTATCCTGTTTAATTGTCCTTTAACACTTGTACAGGTTCAGCATCTCTAACCTGAAAATCCAAAAGGCTCCCAAATCTGAAACTTCCTGAGCTCTGACATGACATCACAAGTGGAATATTTCACAAATGACTTCATGTGACTGGTCCCAGTCAAAATGCAGTCAAAACTTTGTTTCATGTATATTAAAAATATTGAATAAAATCACCTAAAACCATGTGTATAACTTGTATATGAAACATAAAGGCATTTGGTGTTTAGACTTGTTCTCATCTTGAGATATCTCATTATGTATATGCAAATATTCTAAAATAAAAAAAAAATATCAAAATCCAAAACACTTCCTGTTTCAAGATTTTGGATAAAGGATATCCAACCTGTAGTAATTTTATTACATATCTCTCCTGACTAAACTACCAGCTCCATGAGAGTAGGGATTTTCATCTCCTTAGTTACATACACACCAATGAATCCTTATTGCTAGTACAATGTTGACATTGAGTAGGTGCTCAATAAATATTTGTTGATGTGAGCTTATGAAGTGAGTTTAGTTCAAATGGCTTTTTCCCAGTACCAATTATCCTGGGGTAAGGATGACTGCTTACATTTAAATTTTTTGACTCAGTGGGCTGTTGATAAACAGGACCTATGGTCTGAAAGCAAACCTCAGTTACAAAAGAAATGTATCTGCTTGAGTGAGTTACAAGAAATAGATGCAAAAGAACTGCTGAGGTTAACATGAACATTGATCTGTGAACTTATTATCTAAATTAAATTTTTATCACCCTACTTTCCAAGAGCAATATATTTTGTTATAGATGTACACAAAAAGACTCCTGTGTCTTTCCTCAATACCTAGAAGACTATTTTTATTTTATTATTATTTTTACCACGAATTTTGCATCAGAGAATATTATAACTCACTTTAGTTAGGTAAAAACTAATGACATAAATCAGATGTTGGCTCTAAAAATCTAAGAGGGCCATGACATGAATTTCAAAGATACCTGGAATTCTTGTTTAGAATAGATTAAAATAGGCTCAGTAGAGTCCACTTATGGATGTATGATCTGTATAGGAGCCAGTGCTTAGAAGGCTCCATTGCTTAGGTTAGGTTAATGCTTTACTGCTGCCATCTTAAAATTCTTAATAATTTATGAAGAAGGGGCCTTCATTTCCACTTTAAACTGGGCCCTGCAAATTATGTACCTGGCTCTGAGGCTAAGAGAAGACAACAGTCCTCAGCTTCTACTCACTGTCCAAGAATATAAGCAGAAGATGGAATGTGCGGAAAGGCAGACGGAATTTCCTCCAAGATAGATACCCTGACCTTTTGTCCATTTTCTTCTTGCATGGAGACAAGCGAGGAAACAGCAGCAGTGGGCTACTGTTCACGGGAAGTGGCAAGGCCACCTGGAAGCTTGACAGAAAAGCAGAGTCAGGACCCACTCTAGATCTCCTGGATCTGATTTTGCATTTCCCGCGCGCATTCAATTCTGAGAAACAGAGCTGTGCTGTTCCGAGAGTCCTCAGTGACGCCTGTGACAACGGACATTGGAAATTGCCCTTTCTCCTTAAAGGAGAGTGTTTTCCTACCGTCCACCAGAAAATGTTGAACCCGAGATGTTGCCAGACTGAGATGTTAACTGATGTGAGCATTACTTTTGTTCTTTCTGCAGTCCATTCTTTAGGACTGAGTTAATATGAAGTGAAATGGTTTGCAAAAATAAAAATAAAAGCAAGGAGAACAATGTGCAAAGAATGGGTTATGATGAACTAAGCTGAACAGGTGGAAAGCCATGTAATAATAAAATAGAAAAAAAAACCCCAGCTACCTTAAAAATAAAATAAATAGCTAACATTGAGCACTTAAAACGTGCCGGGCTTCTTATACATTATTTTACATGAATTATGTAAATTTCATCACAAACGTAAGAAGTAAGTGCTACCTCTATTTTCCTTTGCAAATAGAGAAACAGTCCTCGAGAGTTTTGAAATGGCCATGATAGAGCAAGAAAGTGTGCATTAATTTCACAACTATACATGTTCGTTACACGCTTATAAACATCTGCAGAACGAAAGCTTCCGTGTGAAGTGGCACACTATCTATCAGAACCAGGGCTTGGACGGCAGGGAGCAAGGCAGAAAGCAAAAACGAGATGAAGGACTGAATCTTTCCATTCGAGATAAAAGGCAGAAAAATAAAGGACTTCAGTCTGAAGGTTCAGATCCCACCGTAGTTTGTACGTTCACATTACTGAATAAAGAGGGGCTCTCGGGCTTTTCCGGAGTGGCCGGGAGGTGAATCCCGAAAGCACGAGGTCAAGTGCCCGATGGTTGCAAAAGGGAAGAGGAAACACACAGCACAAAACCCATAAACACCATCAGCAAGAACCTCAACAGCTGCCAGCCCACCACCTTTCCGGGCACAGAGCACGGGGACCCGAACGAGAGCCAGTGCCCAGGAAGATACACCCCACCGGGCTCCTTCCGCCCCTCAAACCCGGGGAGGGGGCGGAGCCGAGGAATCGAAAGAGAAAACGGCCGTGGCGGGCGGCGGGGCCGGGCGCGAGGATGGAGCTGCGGTGGCTGCTCTGGCTGCTGTGCTGCGGGGGCGGCGGCGGCGCGGGCTCTGGCGCCACCTTCGCCGCGACCTGGCCGCGGAGCCGCGAGCGAGAGGCGGCCGCCTTCCGGGTACCGAGCGCGCGCCGCCCTGTGTCTGTGTCCTCCTCCCTCCCTCCCTCCCGTCCCGGGTCTCGGCTGGGGAGCGGGGTAGAGCCGACGCTCCGAGTGGTCCCCTGGCCCGCGGTTCTGCGCCGCGTCTGGGGTTTCTGAGCTGCGTGTACACGGAGAAACTCACTCTGTTCTCCGTGTGCCAGGGTGGCGCTCTGTCCGATGCCTCTGCTAACCAAAAGATTTGGTCTTCCAGAGATTTGTCGCCGTGGATGTATAGGATGCGTCCAAAGTAATCGATAGAAATGTCCACAGTATTCTTCTTTTAGGTTTCAGAATATTGCAGGGCTACAGACGTTTTGGTTACCTGAATTGCTTTGTACAGGCTGAGTCAAAATTGTAAGTGTGCCCATCCCCCAGATAGCAGGCGTTGTACCTGTTAGGTGTGAATTTACCCTTCCCTCCCCCCGCCCCGCTCCCACCTGCTTGTTGCTTTGAAAGTATTCTTG
Source organism: Cheirogaleus medius (assembly GCA_008086735.1). Taxonomy (NCBI): domain Eukaryota; kingdom Metazoa; phylum Chordata; class Mammalia; order Primates; family Cheirogaleidae; genus Cheirogaleus; species Cheirogaleus medius. The sequence goes on from VBSM01000483.1 coordinate 2,597,996, forward strand.
ATGCGAAGAAGCACCCCCTTTTAAAAGTCCCCTTGGCCCTTCCTCCTGGTTTCCAAAGCTGTTCTATTTCACATTTGTAATAACCAGAAATAGGGTGCCGCCTGTCGGCGGGAAAAACCTGCTATTTTTCTTCCCTAGGGGGCGCCAGTAACCTCCTTCTGTGATCAGAACTTTATAACAAGAGCCTGCGCTTAGCAAACTCAGAGACTCCTAATAGTGAATGATTTTCCTAAAATGGGGCTCCTTAAATTAATGCACCCAGTTAAAAGTTCCTTCTGACTTAGTGGAGACTAATTTAGAGAAAAGAGAAGCATTTAATTTCCTTTTCAGATTATTTGGGAAAGTCTTCATCATAATGCTTAGATTTTACTCTAGCTTTAAAACTCTGAAAAAGACCAGTTAGCTGAATATACATAGATTTTTCCTGAAACCAAAGAAACTGCAAAGGATACGGATTTAGAGTTTGCCTCACTATGTTCTATATATCTGATACTATTTAACGAATTTTTAAAAAGTCATAAAAGATGTTATTGTCATGATTTAATTTATTATAAAAGAATTCATTCCAATTAAAGAATAAGTCTGACTTGAGTAGTATTGCTCATTGGAACTGTATTTTTCTTCCTATTATGTTGGAATTCTCATGGGATTATTCAGTTGTGCATTTTTTTACTGTTCCTCTCTCCCCTGGAAAGTTTCAATGTTTGGGAAGTCCATCCTTTTCTGATTCTGTCTGCTGTTATTGTTTTGCCCAAACCAAGATGTGTATTTTTTAAATCTCCACTTTGTTCCTGTTGAGTTCAGTTCTCGTTTTCAAAACCAGAGGCACTGGTCCACTCACTTGAGAACAAAATTTCCAGTCACTATTCTACCCCTGTCCTGAACTTGGTTGCATTTCCTGGTGAACCATACCCCTTAGGGGAAAATACTCTCATCTCTACTGATAATATATTCATTGGCCAAATAAACAAACCCACTGCCATGCTCCTCAAAAATACCATCTTTAAGGATTGGAAGTTCAGGAGGATAAGAGTTATAAATATATTTTAACATACATTAGCTATATAATTTATAAATGTATATGTGTATATATATAATTTCTATAGTGACTCATAATTAGTCCTGTGAAGAGGCCAGACCCAGGAGATGAATGTCTAGAAGATATAAATTTTCTCAGGAGAAATAGAAGGATCCCAGTTGGAAGATGGGAAGTTGTAAGTGGAGGAGGACGGAATTATGAAGAATGCTAGTACATTTAAAAAACATTGGGCTAAGAAAGACTGAAGATGTTTGCAAAGGAATTGCTGCTAGTAGGAGTTTGCTTCATGAGGTGGATGCTCAGAAAGGAGAGCAGTTGGGCTTTGAAGTTTCTGGAAACTGTGAGCGACTCAGTGCGTGGCTCCAGATAGTTCTTTCGACCTGGGGTAGACAGCTGGACACAGGGCAAGATGAAAAAGGTCTTGCCGCCTTGGCAGCCAGGAGCATTGGGAAGAATTCCCCTGACCTTGCAGGATGACTGAAATATGTGGTAACTGAATCTCATTCTAATTCTAAAAAACTTTATCTTTACAAAATTACAAGTAGTCCCCGCCTTGTCTGTGGTGTTGATTTCGGTGGTTCAGTTACCCCTGGCAAAAGTACAAGGTATCTTGAGAGAAAAAGAAACAGAGAGAGAGAGAGAGAGAGTCACCATATTCACATAACTTTTATTAAAGTATATTATTATAATTGATCTATTTTATTATTGTTAATATCTTACTGCACCTAATTTATAAATTAAGTATCATAGGTGTGTATGTATAGGAAAAGACATGTATGTATAGAGTTTGGTACTAACCACGGTTTCAGGCATCCACTGGGGAATCTTGGAAGGGATCCCCCCCCCACATCCCCTGCAGATAAGGGGGGACTACTATATTTCAAATTATGATTGGTTGCATTGAGTCTCTCCACTGTTTACCTATCAGGTAAATTATGTATGTAATCTAAAAAATTCCTTTGCTCCATGATGAAGTTAAGTTAAAAAAAATAAAACTTTAAAATTAAAATAGAGTAACAAAGCACTCTGTGTTGTGCTAGAACAAGAAAAGTTGATAAACACTTTGGACCAAGAGCCAGAGTCTTTTGATCCTGGTATCTTATTAAGGGATAGCAAATAGGTGTCATCATGTTTGCAAACTGATTAATCAATAGTGGCTGCCAGAAACATGGTGTTGAAAGTATTGAGGGGGTTGCAGCTGGAGGCCCACTTGGAGAAAGTGCCTGATTGATTAATGGTTTTCATGGCCACAGGTTTAGAGAATTGTGAAGGTTTTTGCAATCCCAGCCTTATGTATTTCTGTAGATTCTCCCAGAATATTCCCTAAATGAAAGTTAGGTGAAACCTATGACACTTTCCCACAAACTATCATTACGTTATTGCTCAGTGAAGACCAGATTCCTCCATAGTTTATTATGGGATGCTTTGCAGGACACCTGACAGGAGAAGGTAGGGGTAGCATCCCTTCTCTCTGCCCTTTCGGTCCTTTGGAAACTTCCAGTGCTCAGGAAGCTCCTAACTGTTGGATTTAGCCTGCCCTCCTTTGTGCCAAAACCTAAGTGTGCACTCATATTTACTGTTCATCATTATTTTACAACAGAGCATTTAGTATTCTTATCCTTTTGGGGGCCACAGACCCAATCTTGAATTTAATAAAAGTTGTATGTACTCACTTCAGAATAATGTTGCTACACCAACACATGTGATTTTTACACAATATTTTAGAAATTTCCCCTTAAGAACACTTGCCATAATGAGACAGGCTACATTTTTATAAATTATTTGTACATTTAGGAATATTCTCTTATGTATAAGTACATGATGATAGCATCTTTATAATGAGTGATCCTAACTAATGAGCCATAGATATGTCATTAGATATTACCATAATCATCTCCCAGATATCTGGATTATGTCCTCCAAATGAACTTTATTCAAGAATGCTTTAAAACTTATTTTCTACCTAACATAAACATAAGGAGGTGAATTTGATGTTAGATAATGTTGTTCAGCAGACCTTTTCTGATGGTTCTTGCTTACAGCATACATTGACTAAATGCAAATATAAACTTTAAATCTTAGACCAGAATTTATTCATTGTCCATCTTCTCATCCATTTATCTAATACTTTATTTAATATTTACTATGTATAAGGAACTGATCTAGGTTTTCTGAGTGATACGCTGAAGAATAAGACGTGCACTATGCTCTAAAAAGTTATAGACTAATTAATGAATATTGTTATGTCTAAACATTTTATTATAATCCATTTCCTGGTAAGCAAAAAGTAGAATGTAAAGACTTATACACTAGAAAAATAGACTCCCTCAATCAATTCACAAAAGAATACCTATTTAATTCAATCTTTTTGTGTACATGTGCACAAAAACACTAAACATTTCTTATTATTTTACTTTGCATAATATCTGCACTATTTTTGTATATACTTCGGTACACACATATAAAATACTTTGTCTAAGAAACTTTTCGAAAGCAGTAATTTATAAAAGTATATGCTGTGAAAAGTTTTTGTTATTCTAATGCAAGACTTCTCACCAGTGGGGCTCTTGACATTTCAGAGTGGATAGTTGTTCCTTGTGGAGCCATCCTGTGTGTTGCAGGATGATCGTCAGCGTGCTGGGCCTCCACACACCAGATGCCAGTAGCATCCCCCCACTATGATGATTCCCATTATGGCAAATAAAGGACAAAATTTTCCTCAGTTGGGAACCACTGATCTAAGGATTACAACTCCCAAGTCTTCAGAGAAATTCTCAGCATTGCTCCAATATTGTATACAAATACTTTACCTTTTTTGTTCATTCCTGGATTTACTGCAACTTCCAGAAAGTAAAGCACTCCCAAGGAGAACATTTTAAATCCGTATGTAAACGTTATGATTTATCCTAAACCAAACTTCAGAACCTGCAAATGAGGGCTGTTAAGAGAAAAGTGTGAAGTAACAGAACTGAAAGATAAACAGCAAGTTTAAAGTGCTGGGAAAAAAGTGATCTTACAAAATACTTTATGCTTCTCTGGTAATGTCAATATAGAGTTTACCCCATGAATGCATGGGATTCGTCATAAAGGAATGCACACATCATTGCATATCTTGATAAGTGCAAAATAAATCATCATTAATAGAAGATAACCTAGATACCAATGGGGAAAAGATACCAAATTCTCCCTGCCTTCTCAGCTAATGAAATAGACTTGAAGTCCCTTAAAGTTTATATCCCTTATGCAGGTTTCCCATGGGCTGAATAACTACACCTCTCCACTAAATACTAGCGTCAGGTTTTAGTCTGAAAATGCCGGTTCTTGGCGCACCCATGGCCAAAGAATGACCAGACATGCCAAAGTTAAGCAAGCACAAAAATGAGGTTTACTGAGGAGAGAGGGATAGGATTATAGGGCAAGAGCAACATATAGGTTTACAGAGCCTGATACATATGCCACAGATGACGACCGGACCCATTGTCACAGCAAAGGAAGGGCACAAAAAAGGGCCTTGTTATGGTCTGTGTCTTATCTTATAGTGCCAAGATTGGGACCTCCCCAGTGACTCAGACATCAGTCACCATGGGACCACTTTGGGCAGTTGGGAGTCACATGACCTGAGTCTTAACTACACATGCAGCTTGTTCTAGGTCAATTTCCGGACTCTATGGTACCTACGCTGCTTGGCCTGTGGGCTGGAGAGCCCTTTGCATTCTTTTGCAGCTGGCGTAGTAAGTTATGATTGGCCGATTTGTAGGGTATTCCCTCCTCTCCCAGGTATAGCAGTGGCTGGCGAAATTAAGGGGAGGCAGGAACAAGATGGGGACAATAGCACCCACTTTCGTCCTAGGAGACCCAGAATCCCTCACTATCTACTGAAAGCTGATAGTGTGACCTTAGGCAAATCATGTGTCTAGGCCTCAGTTTTTTCACCTGTGAAGAGTAGGTAATATTAGCAGTTACCTTATTTAAGGCTAAATTAATTCATATAAAGCACTTAGGACAAATACTGGCATTCAATTTAACTATCTTTTCAACTCTATATAGTGTACTCAGAAGCTGAGAATTTTCTTTTTAGAGAACTGAAAGCCCCAATAATTTGCTCTTACAGGATTCGCTTACTCGTTTAGGAACACTTGAGTACCTGGAAGAAGAAAATGCATTATTTAATCTATTCTTACTTAGAGGCAGTCTGTGAGAAATATTTCACGGTTTTTTCTCTGCCAGGAGGTAGATTAAGGACCAGCAAATGGCTGAGAACCCCTTCCATGGGTTTCTATTCTTAGATCTTTTAAAAAATCACCATTTTATTCTCAATTTACCCTAAACAGGAATTTCTAATACTGTTGTTACCCATAATTGGAAAGTTAGGAGCGTAAAGATGCCTGAGAAAGAAGGAGGGGCCTTCTGTTCCTGTAAGAAAAATGTTGATTTCTGAAGAATTTTAAAACTCCAAACTAATCTCCTCATGAGACTGGTTCAGGTCTCTTATCATTAGAGTTATCTTTTATCAGACTGAAACAATCCTCTCTGTTTCTTGTTTTGAGCAAATATTGTCCTTCCTTTCTGTTTATGGGTTGATAAGAACTGCAGAGCAGTCATGAATCCTTGGTAGGCTAGCAAAGCAGCAAATTGGAATATTGAAGAGACTGCTTAGGAAAATATTACATTTAAATCATAGTTGGAATGTGGGATCTCCATAAGCACACACAAAGCCAACTTTAAGAGATTCTAGCTCTTGGAAGGATGGCTGTTGGAAGTCATAATAAAGACAGCTTTGGGATAGAGTCTTATAAGCATGGGGTCTTAAGGTATAATGTTGATTAAAGAGATTTAGGATGCACAATATCTATTAATGTCCCAGGGACATGTTTTCCATAGTTTTATAAGCATAGGATAATTTCCTCAAGGTTTTTGGCCCTGAGTCTCCTTGTGGGCAGGAATATGGTATCTCCCATTGTAGCTCATTCAGTTAAACACATTTAATTCAAAAAACAGGTGAAGTTAGTTATTTTTCACCAAATCTATTCAAAGGCTGTTCTGATATGTCCACTCTGATTTTCTTCATGTAAGATTCATCTGATTTTCAATCTTCTGCATTTTCTAAAACTATTGAGGAGAAGTTTCTTGTATATGCCTCAAGACTTTATATCTTTCCTCAAATAAATGAAATTAAGGTTCAGGTCTTTCATTTTAATATTTTATATGGCTTTAGAGACAGTTACTGTAAAGTCGCTCACTATTATATGCTCCATTGCCTTACGTTAAGAACATATGCTAGTTGATCCTCTATCCACCAGAGGCTGTTGATATAATGAACAGCAAGAGCCCAGTGCAGACTCACAGTGTGTGATGCTTCTATGACGTCTGCTTTAACAGCCAGAATCCAGGTAGACCAGAAAAGTCACTTAAAAGAACAGACAATTCAAGAAATGAAATACAAGTCTTTTAAAAATATAAATGTTGTGAAACCCCTATTAGATGACCGTGATATGTGTTCTTCTGTTATAGCAAATAGGAGAATAAATAGTCTTGTTATGCTGATAAAATTATTTTATTATGAAAGCAACAAATTGCTTTCAATAGATAATTGGTTCTGATTTCTAATACCGTGAGAAATACTCATTCCAAATGAGCCTGAAAGCAAGATCTTTGAATGGTATTTTCTCCCTTAATAGTACTAACCAGGCCCAACCCCGTTTAGCTGTCAAGATCAGACGAGATTGGGTGCATTCAGAGTGGTATGGGCATAGACAGAATGACATTTCCTATAATCCAAATGTTCTATGTTGAAAAGAAAAGAAATAACATGAAAGTATTTTAATTGAGCATTTATTCTGCCAGCCACTGTAATATGTATTTTCCATACATTATCTTATTTAATCCTTGCATTCTGCCAAGTCAGCATTATCCCATTAGTCAATGAAGAAAATAAAGCTCAGAGAGGTGAAGTATATAGCCAAAGATTGCACAGCAATAAGACATTTCAATTTGTTGCAAAGTTAAGAAGACACTAGAGAACTCCATCCATTAAGTGTGTGGGGGTTTTTGTGCGTGTGTGTGGACGTTTAAAAGAATTATGCTTTGTTCAGAAGCCTCCAGGGAAGTATTTTTAATGTTATTAGTGGTTTTGTAGAGTCAAAAGAATTGGGTAGGTATTAGCGGGAGGAAGAGGGCAAAGCAGAGTACTCTGGGGTTTAGAGTACTTTGCTATTGGCAAGAAGTCAGCAATTGTAAATATTGAGTCCCCTAACATGGGCTGTGGAGAGCCATGAAATGACAGGAGTCATTGAACTGGAATGGCACAGAAAATTGACAAATGGGATTCTCTTAGAAGTTGGCCCCTTGTTGAAAAAGTGAAAAAAGCAGCATTTCCACAAGCTCTGCAAATACTGGTCTGCTGACATAAATCAAATAACAGTATAGAAAGTGGCAGCAAATGGTGTCAGTGGAGAGAGAGATTTGTCTTTTCAAACACATGCGTAAGACCACAAACAAGTAACAGTTATTGAAATCATCATTCAAAATTAGGGACATGAATATTTAAAATAAATCAATACTATATTTATTTCTCTCATTGTTAAGTTAGTGTCATTAAAATTACTTCACAGCCAGAATGACTAAACTTTGGATGATGAAATGACATTCCTAAGGCAATGCAACAATTAAGAGAGGTACTTGGGAACTCACTGAGAAAGAAGTGATATATAAATTTGTTTATTTCTAGGCATTTTGGCTTTAGTCTGACATTTACTAACTCAAAATGGCAATATTTTTTTTTCTCATAGATTATAAAATGATCGAGTAAGATAAATTTGCATTAGCTGTCCAACTAAATGGAGAGTGTCTAAATTATCATCACCCCTCCTGGCCACACATGTGTAAACACACACACACACACACACATTCCCCCTATAATATAATACTTGGAGTTACAGCCTTGCCAACACTCATGAGTCTAAAATATATTCCTGGAATTAGACAATCTTGGCCAAACAATTTGTACAATTTTAAGGATCTTGAAAGGATGTACCAGTTTATGCCTCATATATGTGTGGGGTATATTCCTGTTTCCCAATGATTTCATGAAGGATGAATCTTACTTTTATAAACAATGTACAGATTTCACAGGCAAACATAAAATGCTATTGTTATGTCACTTAGCATCACTTTAATACTGACATTTAATAAATTATGTATGTATTAATAAATTATTTTTATATTTTCAGTAATATAAGATTAGTTATACTGATTTTTCTATCAGTATTTCATTTCCTTCTAATTAATCAGAAAATCCCTTGAATAATAATATTGTTAACTTTAGTTGTAGGTAGTTTTCATAGGCATTGTTTAATTTTCAATTTAATTTATGGTTTTTGTAGTACACTGAAGGTTTTTTGTAGTCAGCTCTATCAATTTTGACATTATTTTTCCTTTAACATCAAACTGTAAAAGCCCTTTGCCCAATAGTCAGTTTCTTAAAAAAAAAAATTCTGTTAAGATTTTTATTTGAATCTCATTGAGTCTATAATCAGTTTGGGAAGATTTCTGTCATAACAATATTGAGTCTTCCAAACTGTGGGCAAGGTACAATTCACCATTAATCTCTATCTCCTTTGATTTCTCTTTGTAATAATTTATAGATTTCAGTCCAAGTCTTCAACAACTTTAGTTAAATTTAGTTATTTTTAAAATATTTGAAAATTCATTCAACTTTTCATATTCATTACAAATTTAAAAAATTTTAAATCTCATTTTCTAATAGTTTGTTGCCAGTGTAAAGAATACAACTAATTTTAATTAATTAATTAATTTTTATATTGATCTTGTTTGTACCTTACAACCTTGCTAAAATTTATTTACTAGTTCAAGTAGTATTTCTGTGGATTCCTTTGCATTTTCTCCATGTTATTCTATTTTCTTCAAATACATAAGTTTTACGTCTTTCTTTAAAATGTGTTTTATTTATTACTCTTACCTTATTGAACAAAATAGGATTTCAGCACACTTGTGAAATAAAAGCAGTGAGAGCAGATGTCCCTTCTTTATTCCTGTTAGAAGGAAGAAAGTAGTAAGCCCTTCACCACCATCCTGCAGGTTTTTCATAAATCCCCTCAATCAGGTTGAAGAAATTTATTTTTATTCTCAGTCTTTGCTGAGAATTTTTATCAGCAAATGGTGTTGAATTTTGTCAAATACTTTTTATGCACCTGTTGAAAGTAGAGTACAGTTTTCCTTACTCCTTTATTCCATTACTGTGATGTATTATGTGGATTGGTTTTCAGATATTAAACCAACCCAGCATTTCTGAATAAACTTCAGCTGATCATAATGTATTGTCCTTCTATATATTGTTAGATTTGATTTACTAATATTTTGTTAAGGATTTTGCAACTGTAGTATGTTTATGAGGGATATTGGTGTGTAGTTCTATTTTCTTGAGATGTCTTTTTCTGGTTTATAATAGGAATGACACTGGTCTTATTTAAGTTGCAAAGTGTTCCCTTCTTCTTTATTTTCTCCAAGGGTAAGATTGGTATCATTTCTTTCTTAATTGTACAGAGTTCACCAATGAAGCCACCTGGGCCTGGAATTTTCTGTTGTGTCAATTTTCAATTACCAATTTAATGCCTTTAGTTGGTAAACGGCTGCTTACATTTTCTATTTCTCCTACTTTCAGCTTTGGTAATTTGTGCCTTTCAAAGAGTTTGTCCATTTCATACAGGTAGTCAACTTATTGGCATAAAGTTTTCAAAATATTATTTTTTTCATGCCTGCAGCATCTATAATCATGACCCTTCTTTCATTTGTGATGTTGATAATTTGTGCCCTTCCCTTCCCTTCCCTTCCCTTCCCTTCCCTCCCTCCCTTCCCTTCTCCCTAATCACAGGAGCAATGCCTGTGAGAGAATGGGGAGAGGGCTGGGTAGAGCTATCCGATTGCAGTGTAGCTCTGACCCTGAGGAAAGGAGAGAGGAAAGGAAGGTTGGAGGAAGAGCTCTATACTGCCTCACAGTCCAAGGAAGGTTGGAATGTTTGGCAAGGCCATCAGGGAGTCATTAATCAAAAATCAGCCATCAGAGGAGTCCTGTGTCTCCCCTACATGCCCAGCCTTAGTGCTTAGTCATTAGTTAGAAGGAGCCGGTGGGAACTGTGGCTTCCCTTGGTGTAATCGTGGAAGTTCAAAGTAAGTGAGGCACATTATTGTGGCTTCCATGTGCTCTCCTGTGCATTCTTAATGTCCTATACTCTCAATCCCTTCCTGACTACTCCAGCTCACAAAGATGACCAATCAGTGCTTACTGATTGAGTGAATCCTCTGAATTACTTAGCAGTTAACAGTTTCTGGCTTATATTTGACATTTGTCATGTATAGAATTGCCTTATATTTTAGTTCTGGCTTTATGTTTATACATCCAGATTATATTCAAAACCTTGCTTCTTCAAGACTTTCTTTAAATGCTCTCAAAAACCTTATTAATTTATTAATTAGTAGTCCTTCTAGGCATGCTCAAGAGGAACAAATGAGATTATGGTAACTCCCAGCAATAATTTGCTTAAAAATAAACAGCTGAAAGCTAGTAAGGCCATGACATATGCAAAGTATCATGTATCTATTTATTCAATAACAAACACTTATTGGGGATCTATTATGTGTCAGGCACGTGTTTAGAAGATAACACTGAGATGAAAAAGACAGATAGGCCTGCCCTTATTTCGCTGATAGGCTTCTGAGACAGACACAGAGTAAATACATAAGTACATAAACTAATATGTGGAAGAGCTAGGCTTGGAAACTTACCAAATGATAGTCCCCTGAAGTTTTATTTATCTTACACAATTGGTTGGTATTAGGAAATTGAAGCATGTTCATACAAAAGACAAGTCTTAAGATAAATGATCACAAAATTCAAAGTTGAAGAATCTATAAATAATGGTCACATTTTCCCTCCTTATGGAAATACCAGGCTCTCTTCCTGGAACATTTCCAGGATTGCATCTCCTTCACAATGACTTTTTACCCTACCTAAGATAAAGAGATCCATAAAGCTTTAATAGAATTAGATTGATTTATTCATTTATTTACTCAGTCCTTTTTTCATGCTTCATTACTTAGTGATGAGAAATACAAAGATGATGAGGACACTTTCCATATTCATAATTATTTAATCATATGAGTGAATGTCTACAGGTGACAATTTGCCACTCATATCTAGCGATTATTTTCAATTTACTTTATTTTTTGACAATGTCAACACTTTAACAACTACATATGTGATGCTCTCAACTTACTTGGTGAAGGAATTATAGGTGGATAAGATCTACTTTTCCCAGCCTCAAAAAAAAATTGTCTGAAATTAGACAGTAGTTCAGTAGTTCTAATATAAAATGTTTATAAATCTAGTATGGATATCTTATACAGCTTTACATTGTAATCTGTAGGAAATCAGGCTTTGGCTTTTATACATGAAAAATATCTCTAAGTTAGGTAAATACAGATTACTTTGGAAAATTGACAAATATAAAATAGCTTTTTCTTTTCTTTTAGGAAAGTCTTAATAGACATCGATACTTGAATTCTTTGTTTCCTAGTGAAAACTCCACTGCCTTTTATGGAATAAATCAGTTTTCTTATTTGTTTCCTGAAGAGTTTAAAGGTATGGTCTGATGGTGATATTAGTTGATTTATCTCCTGATGTTAATAACTTGTTTACTTAACCTTTGAGGAATTGTTTAATTGCAAATCTAGTAAATAGAGTAATAGTTAACATTTATTAAATACCAAATAAGTGTCAAGCATGTACCATGTGCTTACCATATTACAGTTAAATTCATGGTTCTCTGCTAATTATTGCTTAAGAAATAAATATTTATGCACATTTCCATGTGGCTATAAGGGACAATTGTCTTGTCACTTCTGCAGTTTTCCATGCTATTTTTCCGTTGAAGATACTTGTAGTTCCATGGGTTATGATAGAACAAATGATGTCATTATACTCATTTTCATTACTGACCTAGTTCTATCAAACAAGTCATCTTTTGTGTGAGCTCCAGCCTTATTGTAGGAATGCTTCTCTTTTGTAGCTTTCAGCTGAATGCATTTCATGTTATATAAAATCACATACAGAAAAATCCTAAAATGACAGGTCTACTAGAACTACTATTTCTATTTGAAAAGTTCCTCCAAAAATAATCCCAAGAGTCCCTCCCTATACTATAATATTAGTTGTCTTCTCATTTTATGTTTTTACTCAGCCATTTATTTAAGAAGCAAACCTTCCAGGTTTCCCAGATACTCAGCAGGTGTACAGATGTTCATCTCCAATGTATCTTTGCCATTAAGATTTGACTGGAGGGACAAGCATGTTGTAACACAAGTGAGAAACCAGCAGACGGTGAGTTTTAGATCTTTTTTCTTTTTTAATCATTTAGGCATTGGAAGGCACCTTTGAGGTCAAGTTTAATTAAACTTGTAATAGAGCTTATCATTTCCCTAGGAAAATAACACCTCAGTCATCCAAAAGTTACAATGACAGGAGAGTCTCTGGGGGAGTGAGAGGCAGATGTCAAAGCCCTGACTTTTATTCCTGAAGAGAAGCCTTCCTTGCTGTGTTCTCTCACTAATTGCCATTGCCACCAGCGCACTAACTCAGGGATTCTTGCTGGTAGTTGTATCCAAGATACCAAGCCTTCTGCAGAACAGCAGGTGGAAGGCTGGGGAAGGTAAACATGACCACTAAAGGCTTAAGCTTTAGCTTCGAAGGAAAACAATACTGAGAAAGTAAAATGAAAATGGACACCTTTACCAACAGTGCTGCCAGATCTGCTGGGTTCTCAGGCCTCCTCTTGTGATCTCCATCAGAAAGCCCTGCTCCCATCCTCCGAGGATCACACACCTTTTAATCTATGGTGCTTAAAAGTATAATCGGTAGTCAGTTCAGCTACAGTGTGACATATACATTCCTAAAAATTACCGTCTATGCAAAATTGTTCAAGAAAATGACAGGGATTATGGGATGGAAATGAGGTTAGGTCACAACACTTAAGAACTTAGTCAATGACATATTTTCTAAAAAGATGAAAACTGATAAACCTGGAAGCACAGTTTTATACATGTTAAATGATTAAGAAATATGTAAGTACTGCAATAAATATAACAATTTACTTTGAAGAAGACCCAAGGTGTGCCTATCTATGGTCATGGGTGTTGGAAAGGCTGCAACTGTGAGTCATTCTGAAGTGGTGGAAGGAGGATCCTCTGAAATCAGAAGGGAAGTGGTAACATCAGATGTGGGAGGATTTGACTTATGCACGTAGTGAACCTGCCTAGCTGGTAGACGTTTGAGGGGTGTGTACATGCTTTGCTGACATTCCTTAGCCATCTGCACCCCTCACTGTTGGCCAGGAATGCCAGCCAACAGGGAAAGTCAGGCCCCTAAACACAGGAGGGTAATCTCCATTTGTCTGCAGTTTGTATGCAGTGGAAAACCTCAACGGGTCATTCGGCCTTCCCTTGTATGGAAAGTGTTTTGTACCCACCAGTTTCTTAGTGAATGCCTAGTTAGAATGGTCCTTTTTATTTCTCAGATTCTTTATTTATTACTGTGCATTAAATTTTACCACCAAATCATTTGTTTTATTATTGGATTCATAACATGTGAAATAGACATAAATCCAACCTTTCCCAATATTGTCTGCGGTGTACTAAAGAGGAACTTTTAATTAGGCATCTTTAATTAAAGGAACATACTGGAGAGAGATTTTTTTTTTTTTAGCAGGAACTGCCCTCGTGGCTTGAATAAAGCTAGCTATGGGTGTATTGTCAGCAGTCTGTATTCACATTTGTCAAGGTTTGGAGACTCCGCCATGGAGTCACTTAGTGCATATTTTACTATGCCATAGGCACTGAAGATATAGACCTAAAAAAGAGCACTTAAAGCCATAAAGTTGCTCAAAACCTCACTCCACAAAGACATCCAATTATTCTTCCTTTTTTGTTGTTGTTGTTGTTTTCACCTGATTCTGCAGCACATAGTTTTCTGTCCAATATCAAATCCTACTCTCTTCTCTGCCTTTTCTGTGACTCCTTCTTTCTTTTACATGATCCCTAATTCCACTCCCTCTGTCTCTTCCCTTTCTTTCAGGACTAGTCCTTTTATTCTTTTGTTCTAGCTTATCAAATGAAAGAAAATCAATAGAGCCACAATCAGCATGATTGGCAATTTGAGAAATGATTGATAAGAGTTTAAGTCATCAGGACATTTCGTGTGCATCCACAATGTGCATACTTAGTAGGTACATGTTGGCATCTTGATAGCCTGAAAAGTAATTCATTCAGCTCCTGTTTTCATCAACTAATGAATACAACACACATCGTCCCCCACATCCTCTCCTCACTGACTTCACCCTTGGGATGGAGATGGTCCAGAGAGAAACAAGGGTGACTGAAGTATGAGGTGAGAGTCGGTACACACTTTCCAGTAGAAAAGACACTTACAAAGAGAAGTCACATGTTCAGTGAACTGACCAGTATTTCAAAATATCAGGAGCATCGTGGGCTATGCCTTTAATCCAAGCACTTTGGGAGGCCAAGGTGGGAGGATCGCTTGAGCCCTGGAGTTTGAGGTTGCAGTGAGCTATGATGATATCACTGCACTCTAACCAGGGTGACAGAGTGTGACACTGTCTCAAAGAAAAGACAAAACATCAGTTAGTCCCAGTGTTTTCTCAGTCTCTAAAAGTTCACTTTGATCTTTCATTATCTAATTTACAATAGTAATATTACTACTAATTTAACATTAATTAATAATTAAATGTTGATGCTCAAAAGAGACTTTTGGGTTTTTGTTTTTTTTTTCTTTTTCTTTTTCTTTTTTCAATTTGAAATCTAGAGAATAGGCATATATATTTTGCCATATATATTTTGCTAGGTTTCCAGATTCTGGAAACTTTACTTGATTTGATGACTTGTTATATTTCGAGATATCAGTGAATTGATTTAAGCACTACTTGGTAATAAATAAAACTCCCTTTTCTATTTGTAAACAGTGTGGAGGATGCTGGGCCTTCAGCGTGGTGGGTGCAGTGGAATCCGCATGTGCGATAAAAGGGGAGCCTTTGGAAGACCTAAGCGTCCAGCAAGTCATTGATTGTTCATATAATAATTATGGCTGCAATGGAGGCTCTACTCTCAGTGCTTTGAACTGGTTAAATGAGGTGACTAGTCACTCAGCCTTTTAAAGTCTTAATTTTCTATTTTGCTTGTTTGCTGTGTGTTCAGAATTCAAATAATTTACTCTCATGTATTAAGTAATGTTTTCAAATTCAGAAATGTAGATGACCAAAGCTTAAAGTAATTAATTAGAAGACTTAAAAATGACCTAAAAATTGATTCCAGGCAAATCAACCATCAAGAAACCAAAGAGTGAAATATCTTAGCTGAGATCTGTCTTCAGAATAATATTTATGTTTACTTCTTAATGTTTCTTAATAGGTAAATGCTTTTTCCTGCAGACATGTATCACGTAATTTCCCAGAAAGATGAGAGTGTATGATTATTAATTTTCATAGAATATCTGAATGTTAAGGCTAAAAGGGACTTTAGAGACCAAGTAATACAGTAGCTTTTTATATAGATGAAGAAATGAGACCTGAGAGGTGAGAGATTGTTGCCCATTCAGGAGCTGAGCCAGAGCTGCACCTTCAGTCCCCTGCCACCCCCAGCATGGCTCTGTGTAGTAGACCCTAGTGTCTGTCCCTCAGTGCATTTAGGACTCTCTCTGATGTTGTCCCATATCCAGCATCAACTGCATGAGACCTGCCAGTGAGGGTGCTCTTTTGTTTTGTAGAAAGTCATCAAGCAGGAGTTCCCCAAACCCGAATGCCCTTCCGTTATCCATTCACTGCATTCCAATCCCTGCATTCCAGCAGCTGCTCTACACACAATGTGGACAACAGTGAATTGTGCGGCCCCTACCTTTCATAAGCCCAGCATTCAGAAAGGGAGGATTCCATACAGACATCTGTAAAGTACTTGACACATGCTAGATCAGTAGTCCTCAACATTTTAGGCACTAGGGACCAGGGAAGACAATTTTTCCACAGATGGGGTGAGGAGCGGGGTAATTTTGGGATGATTCAAGCATGTTACATTTATTGCAATCAAACCTCTCTGCTAATGATAATCTGTATTTGCAGCTGCTCCCCAGCACTAGCATCACCGCCTCAGCTCCACCTCAGATCATCAGGCATTAGATTCTCATAAGGAGCGTGCAACCTAGATCCCGCTCATGCGCAGTGTACAGTAGGGCTCATGCTTCTGTAAGAATCTACTGTTGCTCTGATCAGACAGGAGGCGGAGCTTATGCAGCGATGTGAGCTATGGGGAGTGAGTGATGAGGAGTGGCTGTAAATACAGATGAAGCTTCTGCTTGCTCAGCCTCTGCTCACCTCCTGCTGTGTGGCCTGGTTCCTAATAGGCCATGGACCAGCCAGGTACCGGTCTGCAGCCCATTGGTCGGCCCAGTGGTTGGAGACCGCAGTGCTAGGTGAATGGCATCAAGTGAAGTAATGGAGAGAATGCTCGCTCTGTCCATTGTCTGTGTAAAAACCACTGCACAGAGTCTCAAAGACTTGTTAACACAGAGTCAGGAGCCCTGGAAGGAAAGTGTGCTGCCCTGTTGTACCCTCAGAGGAAAGATGATGAGACTTTATTATCAGATAGATGGAGGTTCAAGGAAAAGAAGATATAAGAACACAAGTAAAAGAGAAAGAACAATATTGACGCTCATTGTTTAGGATGCCCAGAGCAAGCACCTAAAGATTTAGTTTACGATATTAAGAACTCAGAGTATATCCACATGATAAAGGTGTAGTGAAATTGAACCTAGTTTGACACATTGAAGTAAGTTCTGTTTGATTGTTAAAACAACTGACAGTGAACATTTTGGGTCATTGTTTTCTTTTAGATGCAGGTAAAACTGGTGAGAGATTCAGAATACCCTTTTAAAGCACAAAACGGCCTGTGCCATTACTTTTCTGGTTCACATTTTGGATTTTCAATCAAAGGTTATTATGCATATGACTTCAGGTAAGTGTCTTATTCTATTGTGTTTCTCTCTACATATTTTTAATTTGTGACCTAGTAACTATCCAGAGTTAATAACTTGATTTAAAACATCACTACATAATCTTAATTGTTTTAAAACTTACTTTTTACTAAAGAGACTAATTGGCGATCACAATGGAGTATTATAAATGTTGTTTCTTAATCTGCTTATTTTTCTATGAGTCATTACTTTGGAAACAACAAATTTCAATCCAGTTTTACAGGATAATTTATACTCCCTTCCTCTTACCAAATGTAGGTGTTATGATACCACTTGCATATTTCCATCTCAATGTTGAGTCAATCCAAAATTGCTTGTTATAGACTTTCCAGCTAATATCAACCAGGCTACATACCAAGAAGCATTTTTTCCAACACCTTCTATGTTCCTAACATTTTTCAAGACATCAGCCATAAGAAAAACATAAACCAAAAATTTCAGATTAGAAACAAGAGAATATACGACTGCAGATAAATTATGTAGCACACACTGTAAGCACAGGGATAGATAAAAATAGGATGAGGAAAAGGATTGTGTTGGAATTGAAGGACAGACAGGATAACTTTGGCTAGGTTCAAGGGGAAACATCAGTTAAAAGTGCTTGAAAAACACATGAAAAACACAAAGCCAGCTAGAGAATCATTATGATCCTCTGCTACAGTGAAAAATAGATGTTCAGGGATGAAAAAAAGAAAACAGAGGAAAACTCAACTAACTCCTGGCTTCATTTAAAAATATATATGTAATGGGAATTTTGCACAGTCTTTTGAAACAGAAAACAGAGGGACTAAACTAAATTAGGATAAAGTAACAATGTCCTGTGACTTACTGATACTAAATATAAAAGGATCCCTTGATCCAGATGGTATCTACCCGTGGGATCTGCAGGAAATCAAGGGTGAAATTGCATCCTTGAACAAAATGTAACCCCTTTCAATGAGCCTGGCAGAGGACTGGCATATTGTCAACACAGCTTCCGCCTGCAACAAGGGCCCTTGGGGTGACCCTAGGAACTATACCCCAGAGAGCCTTAATTCCACAGCTGGCAGGCTACATGGGATTTATAATAAAATGTGCAGGGTCACTGAGTACATTGGGTAACATCTCCTTTGGGGGTGTAGGTAATGTGCTTTCTAAAATGAGAAAGTGTGCTTCTATAAGCATCAGTTTCTTGAGAGTATGATAGAAGAGTGTACACAAGAAGAAACTGGATTTTCAAAATATTAAAAGGAATTCAGGAAATCCCTTGTCATGGATAGGAAATTGAACAAAAAATTAGGAAGAAGCAAAAGAATAATAGGCATTAGTTTAAATTAGGAGAGCGGAGAGGAAGCTGATCATATTATACTACAAGGAGATATTTCTTTGATTCATTCATTCATTCAAATAGGTTCAGGGGATTTGGCAGTGTACAAAACAGACAAAACTCATGGTTTTGTGATTGAGACAGGCAATAAACAAAACAAATAAAAATTATGATGGCATGTTGGATGTAATAATGTTTAAAGAGAACAAAATAAAACAGTACGAGGAAGAGGAAAAATCGGGGGCAGCGGGGAGGGAGTATACAGTTTCAGAAAGAGTTGCCAGATAGGGCCTCGCTGAGAAGGTGACATTGAAGTGAAGACTTGAAGAAATGTGAGGACTTAACCATGCAGATATCTGGGAGACGCCTCCAAGCAGAGGAAACTATAAATGCAAAGGTCCTGAGGCAGAACCAATTGGAACGTCTGTCTGCTGGTTATGGCCATGGATTGCCATCCTATTTCTTATTTTCCAATATTGTTGCTATCTTTTCTTCAGCTCCAGCTCAAAGCAGGGATTATTACTAAACTGTTTCTTTGAGCCTACAATGTTAATTACACTTTACATTCTAAAAAATATTTCTCCGTCTCGATCTTTCTGCTTCTCTCTCATTCCTCTAACTGGATCTCAGATGCCATGTATTTACAGTAATCCTTTTGTTATCTTAAATGGATGGACACAGCTGTGTTCCAATTAATACAGAGATTATCATATATGTCATATTTAAGTTACAAAATATTCAAAGACTTTAACACAATAAAATATAGTTTATATACACTAAATCCTATGCTTAACAAAATTAATTATTAGATGACTTATAAAGGAAGGAAAAGTGTTTATTGTAAACTTTAGGGTATAATTTACGTGCTAGACATGCTATATAATTTATATCCTGCAAAATTACTTTTGATAATTTTATCTTCATATTGATTCTGCATGGTAGATGGCATGACTACAGTGTCCAGCTGGAATTTTAACCCAGGTGTGGGGAAATTCAAACCTATCAAGATGCCCTTTAAA
This sequence comes from Cheirogaleus medius, assembly GCA_008086735.1. NCBI lineage: Eukaryota > Metazoa > Chordata > Mammalia > Primates > Cheirogaleidae > Cheirogaleus > Cheirogaleus medius. The sequence goes on from VBSM01000483.1 coordinate 2,617,468, forward strand.
AATTCTATAATTTTGCCTGTCTCAGGGTAATCTTAATGAATACCGATCATTATTATAGCAGCAGAAATTAGAAAGGTCTGCTTATTGATCTTCAAAATACAGATTTTCACATTAATGAGTAACATGAATAAGTGTATAAAACAAGTTTATAGTTTCTATTTCTATAAATTCCATTGTTACGCATTCAATTTTTTGCTTATCTGTGAACAAAATAGTCCCTTGTTAGAATCTAGTCTCCAGCTGGGCAACATGAGGGGTTGTTTACTCTTTCCAGCCACTAATCCACCCATGACTTGCTGTAGCAATAAACCACCAAGTGCTATTTTAATGGCCCAACTATCAGTAACTTGGTTTCAGTGTCCTTCACCCACACAGCTGACCTTTGAAAAATGTAAATAATGGTTTGATCATATACTTTTAAGATCGATGAAGGACAAATGTTGTGTAACATAAGACTTTATTGGTAGATGTCCATGTGTGAAAACAGCAATTGTGTATTTTGCAGTCTTCACAATCTAGCACCTAGTTCTCCTTCCATCTTAACATTTCTTCTTTTTGGACATTTTTTTCAACATTTCTTTTATTGTGTAATTATATTAGCTACTTTTGGGTAACACTTCCTTATAATTTCTATATTTGACATTCACTAGTGTAAGTTGGTTAGTCTCTTGATTCACACCGTGTGGCAGAGATGACAAGAGATATCCAAATATCCAGTCTTCCCCCTTTTTTTATTAAAAGAATCTCTGTATTGTAATTGGGTACTTTTCTAGCCAGCTACAAAATTAATTCCCCATCTTCCTTTAAGCCAGACTTAGCCATATGACTGAGCTCTGGTCAATGAGATCCATGCAGATATATACAGAAGTGTTATGTGTTATTTCCAGGAATTCTCAACAGAGATGTACCACTTCTTCTTCTTTCTACTGCCTGCTATCTGAAATATGTGTTAAATGGCTGGAGCCCCAGCAGCCTTCTTGGACGATGAACAGACCTTGAGAATGGAAACTTCACAAAGCAGAACAATGATACGGAAAACTCCTGGGTTCCTGATATCCCAGAGCCCATAGCAGTCATAGATTACCAAACTCTCAGATTTCATTTAGCCTCCATTATTTTTGTCTTTTGTAATTACAACCACCAAACTTACTCACAACCATACACAAATTAAATATTTCATTTTTATTTTTACCTTAAAAACTAAGCTTTTTAACCAAGTATTTCTTTCTTTTCTTTTTCTTTTTTTGGTAGTGAGCAAGAAGATGAAATGGCAAAAGCACTTCTTACCTTTGGCCCTTTGGTAGTCATAGTAGATGCAGTAAGCTGGCAAGATTATCTGGGAGGCATAATACAGCATCATTGCTCTAGTGGAGAAGCAAATCATGCAGTTCTCATAACTGGGTTTGATAAAACAGGTAAGTACTGATAAGAACCAGTTGATTATTTTCCAACTTGGACTCTGAAAGCCAAATGATTCACCATCCTGTAGAATGTTGAAATTTGGTTTTGCTATGTCCAATTCCCCATAAGACCTTCACAACTTCTCAGTAATCTTACAGGTGTAAATACCCTCTCCGGTTCCACCTATCAGTTTTTTGATGGATACCTTTTTAAAATGATGATAATTTTTGGTTTAAATAATGTGCATTCTCCATCTGGAATATTTAGGATAATTGCTGGGAAAAGAGAGGTACTTAGTATTTTATCACACATATCTAACAATTCTTTTTTTTTTTTTTTCTTTTCTCAATTCCTTGGAAATGTGTGTGTGTTTTCATTTTCTGTAGTCCCTGTGTTAAGTGAAATGGACTCAAACATATTTCTACTGCTTGGAGTGTGATACTAAGCACAGCTCAGGTTTACTTAAGTTAGCATTACATAACATTTGTAATCTTTTCCTCAAAGTTGATATCAAGAACCCAACTTTAAATAAAGAAACTCATGCATCCATAACAAATATGAGTTTTCAGGGTTTGTTACCACTTTATGTTTTGTAGGAAGTACTCCATATTGGATTGTGCGGAACTCATGGGGAAGTTCATGGGGAGTAGATGGCTATGCTCATGTCAAAATGGGGAGTAATATTTGTGGTGAGTCATGAATTTGTGCTTAAAACTTCAGGCTAAATAGCAAGGAATAGTTTTTGAATATATTAAAAATACAAACCTATCTGGTTTATAGTACTCTTCCAATGTACTCAAATCATTTTTGCAGTAATAATTTTTCTGACCTTTAACCAAATGATAAAAATTAAAAGACTGTTTTAAAAAGAGACACAAATGAACATACATTTAAAAAAGGGATTGTAGCAAAAATATTTATATATGTTACATATATATATCAAAACATAAGATAAAGTAATAACTTACCAAAGTTAACTACTTCAAAAATCAGATAAACACTCAATTTAGGAGACTGAACTTTTCCAGAAATATCTTTTTTTTTTTGTTTTTGCATTCCTGGAGAAATACTCAGTAGTCTCTAGATAGTCTGAAGGCAGGAAATGACTTTTTATTCCAAATTTATATTTTGTAACTGTATGAATTTTTCTTTGTGTATTGTAAAACCTGCTCAATGATTATCAAGAATAAGTTTTTCTTTGTTTCAAAATATGTGAAAATCTGAGCATTAGTATTGTTTCTGACATAATATGCCTATAGTCACCTACAAAATTCTAGCAAAACACCCACTGAAATTGAGAGGCTTAGGCAAATAACCAAACATGACATTCATTTTTATCGAATAATACTTTTTTTAATTGACCATAAACCAAACTAAAATAACTAGTGTTTTAGCTGTATTCTAAAACCTATATTCTGAAACTTTTGGCCTAGAAAATCAGCATATTTTCTGAATCAAGCTAAACCCAAAATACATTGCATAAAGAATGGTCATTTAATTTCTCATTACAATTAGTTCTGGCACATATACAATTTTTTAAAAAAACTGTGGAACCTTCCATATTGTGAGACTTATAAAAGAGAGTTATAGAAAAATTTGAGTTCGTGTTTTGATTCAATCTGGTGACTTTTGTCCAATCATTCCATAAAGTAGAATCCATGAGAGTTAATTAATGACCCATCACCTCAATGAAGCAATTTTCAAGAATGATTCATTGAAAAGAGTAAACATCCCAGAACTCTTTTGGCCAGAGCACTAACAACACAATCAGACCTCCACTTTTCAGCATTGTTGGGGGCTTGTACATCTTTGGAACCTGCAGATAAATTGCTGCTGCCTTTCTTTGCATATTGGCTACTGAACATTCTTTTTCTCTAATGGTGGCAGTAGTGGTGCCTGGATTTGGGCTGAGGGGTGGCTGTCTTCAAAATTCTTGACAAGAGAGGTACATGAACATAATTCAGATATCGGTTTATAATTGCCTCAATTATGATCCTTCATCCCCTACCACAATCTTTCCCTGAACCTCAGGAAAAACTAGGGGTGAGTTGAGATAATTTTTTTCTCTCTACCTATTAATACTTTCCCAGTTTGAGTCTCTAAGGACCTCATTGGTTATTAATTACACAGGGATACAAATTCTTCCTGAAAGTGAGTATTCCCTGTAAGATATTAATACATACCTGATGATGGTCATATTACTCCTGTGAACAATAGTATAAGGCAGATAGTTTTCCATAGCCCCAAAAGATTTCCAAAATGTGGTTAATTACAATGAAATCTAGTCTTCAGATAGACTATTTATTGCTTTCACCATGATGTTCATATCTGTGTTCTTGTATGTTAAGACAGCATTGTGATTTATTGAAATTATACTCAAGTTCAAGTCTTAGAGTTTGAATTATGAAATTGTATTTAAAATAAGTTATTTTGCCTCTAAGAAATATATATTAGTACAATATAGATTTCAGATGCATTCACCTATTTAGTTAACAAGTATTTTTTGTTGTGAGTTTCTTTTTAATTTTTTTAATTTCTTGAAACAAAAATATTTGGCATATTGCTAGTATGCCTAATATTTTTCTAATGTCTGCTTTTGAGGATGCTGTGTTTACACTGACATGTAGTGATAACTATTACATTATTTTCTTAGTAGATACTCTTTCTGAACCCAAATGAAAAATAAGTTTTAATTTGTTATTTAAAAGGCATCTAAAGAGGAAATAGACTGGTACTAATAATTTCTTTTTCTTTCTTAGGTATTGCAGATTTGGTTTCTGCTATATATGTGTGACCTGTTAGGTAGATGAAGAAACAACTACAAAAATGAAGGTTTTCAGAATAAAACATTAACATAGTACTTCATTCTAAGTCTTATTCAACTTCAGGCTGCAACAACTACCTACAAAAGATTCTAGGGCCCAGGAGTATTGAAACTAAGTTGTAGAACGTTCCCTTCTTACAGAGAGATGGACAACCAAAGTCTGTAGGAAGAACTCCAGCATCTCAGCCTGCAACGAAATCTGTGGACCTTCCACCCTGGGAGGAAGGTCAGATTAGGAGATATTTTAGGTCCCTCCAATTTGAAGACTCTATTTTTTGTTTTTGTTTCCTTATTATTTGTTTGTTTATTTGTGTTTAATGAGATTCTTCAGATGGGATCAAAGAGGTGATAAAAATTTATTTTCTTTTCTGGAATATAATCACTAGCCTTAGATTACCACGCTGTACAGGAATGGCCAACCTAAAATTGTGTGTGCCAAACACAATTATATCAGCAGCCCTCTGGGATGGAGTATCAGGATTTGAAACACCAAGTGCTTTACCTCAACAAATAGTGTTTACACCTTGAACAGCAAAGCGACCATGTCGAAGGAAACAAAGGCAAATCCCTTCTTAAGAGAAACAGTTAAACTGATAGAAACTGAATGACCAATATGGCCACTATGTGTTCAGAAATCTCTACTAGCATTCACAAGAGGCAAGTTGTTTGGAAATTTTCATTGCTGATAGGAATCCAATAGATCTTATTTCTTACTTTTTCCTCTATATTAGAGAACAAAGCATTATGCCACATTTTCTCATCCTCTTTCTCTTTCTCTTAATCAAGTTTTCTTAGTGGTTTGGCTTCCCTGACCAAAGAATTAATTCTCATTTTTACTTTCTAGTTCTATTTTCTAACCACTTCCTGGGCTCCCTTCATCTCTATGTTTTTAGCAACATCTGGCTTTCACCTCCTTCTTCCTCCCCTGATTTGTTAGCGCCACTTTTTTCAAAGTCCAATCTCTTAACCTGGTGGGATCAGCCCAAAAGTGAGCTCCCCAGACTCTGTGTCCCAGTTTTCTGCTTGGTTTTTTGGGTCTTCAGTCCTAACCACTTCTTTGTACACCCTTTTTGGTTTTCACTTAGCTCAGTCATGATGCCTGTGACCTCTTGTGTCATTAACTGTGTGAGTGATTTCAGGTGCTGTGCCATGATTGCGGTTCTGATTAACTTGCATCCACAGCAGGGATCAATAATCCTGTGCACAGAGAGGGGAGCTACGTTCTGCTGACACCCTGCAACCGGAAACAAAGCCACTTCTTGTGTAAGCAGTGGCAGAACCCTAGAACCAAAGAACTGATCTTCTGATTGAGTATAAGTACAACTGTATTAAATGAGTTCATACAAGAACATCATTTCAAGTACTACCTATATAAATATTACTTTTCTAAAATTTGTCATTATTTTCTAATGTAGAAGATCTGAACAAAAATAAGACTTCATAGGCAGCAGAAACCACTAAATAAAATTCAAGGACATCTCATTTTTTTCTCCGATTTTTGCCTTTATCCTTCCCCTTGATTAGAAAAACAAAATCAAAGACAAAATATTGTATTTATTTTTGTACACCAGCCAGAACCAATCTCGAAAGAATGTGTGTTGACTCAGATTTCGAGATATTCCAGGAAGACAAATATTGACATTTTTGTTCTAGTTTGTGTTGTTACTGTACTGACTTTCTATAGGATATAAATGCTTTTCTGATACTCTTTTTCAAAGGCTAAAGGATTTTTAACATCTCAAAATGATTAATACCTCTCAGCTGTTCTGGATTTTGATGACTTTATAATAAAATAACCTATGTTTGACTTTGGTTCAAAAAGAACTTGTTCTTAAATGTGTGGCCTACATTTTGTCAACACGGTATTAATGTACTTTACATTCACACAGACTTTTGTCAGCTCCACATCTATATATCCAATTTTTGGTTTTCTCCACAGACACTTTAATCTCAATGCCTCTAAAACTCCATTCATTATCCTCGCCACCCCCACCCAAAAAAGCCTGCTTCACCTCCTAGAGCCTCTATTTTGATTAACAACGTCATCATTATATAATCACCCAATCAATAAAATCAAGAGAAATCCTAGATATTTAATCAGGTCAGCTACACCTTGGTGACCCATCATCCTGTCACTTACCTCCTATTTCTACTGTCCTTTCTTAGCTGCATGTTCCTCAGTATCTCTTATTTCCACTGTTCAGCCATCTACTCACTAAACTCCATGTCCCTTCATCCAGGAGTTCTCAAAGTATAGTCCCCAGACCAGAAGCCAGGTGATTCTGATGGATGTTATTATGATCCATCTACTATATTTCCCCTGGATTTACATTTCTCAAAGACACCATTGTGTCATTCTTCTCTTTTAGGACATGCAGGGGCTCCCTCAAACCTGTAAGATAATATGCAAACTCTTTTAAATGAGCTTTTATGAAGTAGCCCCTCTCCACCTTCTCAACCACGCTTGTAGCTGTGCTGCGAGGACATATGCTCTGCTCCAGCCATAACAAACTACTTGAAGTCAGTGCAATGCACTCTTCACATAATAATTATGAGTTATAATGAAAGTCATCGACATGTTCCTGGATGTGGTTTCACAGGGATCTCAAATTGAATGCTAAATTAGCCAACCTTAAGGTGATTTTCCGACCCATTTAAGAATTACAATTTAACTTGGAGCATCAGCTCAGCAAATGTGAATGGAGCAAGGGTGGGAACTGGTGTTATAAATTGTTTTTATATTTACAACAAGAATTACTGATGTATCCTTTGAAAAACCTCTTGCAACTATATAGCTTAGTCACGCGAAGAAATATAGATATAAAGAACTTAATCCAATCATATAGCCCATTAAAAGAATGGTAAACCTTTGACAAGTAGCATTTGCTCCAATATTCTAAGGTATTTTGGAGACAGAACATCTATTAATATTAACATTTTTTCATGAGAAAAAGTAAAGATTATAAAGTAAGTTCTTCTGTCTTCACATAGATAAGAAACTGGGCTTCAACAGGGGTTTGTACCAGAGTAGATAGTAAATGGCAGAGCCAGAATTTGCTCTCAAGCTTGCTGATTTCCAAGCTAGTACCTTTAGCCACCATGAAATTTGCCTCTGCATCTTTTCAGTATAAGCATCATTGGATACTTTGTGTATACACACACACACACACACACACACACAGAGATAAGTCATGGAGGCAAGAGCAATTATATGTAATTTAGAGACAAACTAGATGATATGATCCTTGTAAGAAAAAACTTGTAATTGAAACCAAAAACTAGTTCGATTTTATCAAGAATTTGCTGCTTGCTAGCTGCAATTGCTCAAGGTCAAGGTTAATGTATATTTTATATTCCTTTGATAACATTGTGTACTCCCCCCCATAAGAGAAATTTAAGTTTTGCCAATATCTTGGCTATTCTAGAAAAAGAAGTCTAAAACTATGTCTGAACTAAACTCTTAGTCTAGTACTTTTTATTAGAAATGAATCGGATTGCTGTTTATTCTGTTTACCTCCCCTTTCTTCTGGAAAGAGCATTCTTCTTTGAGGGAGCTATTACTTGTTCCTACCTCAATTCTGAGAGATATTAGAGTTCACTCTGCTTCCGAGCCCACAGGCATGGGAGCTGGGGGAAAGAGAACCTTTGCACTTTTGTGAGTCCACAGGTGCTGGAAGCTGGGACCCAGCCTAAGGAAAAAGCTGTTCTATGACATTGAAGAATAAAGTCAACACCTAGAGAGAAGAGATGAGACATAAAGGATCTTCAAAATGTTCCAAGAATACAGTTTTCCAGGAACAGGATCCAGTCCCTGTGGCATCAGAGATACCAGGTTCCTCTCCTTTAAGGCTTTTGGACAATGCTGCTTTGAATTCTGTGAGCTAGCAATCCTTCAGAAAATCCCCTCTAAGCAAGCTTCAGATAGATTTTTGTGTTTGATCATCAAGAATCCTAACAAACACAAACAATGGTTGAAAAACAATACAGGGCAAAAGATTAATTTTTATTATTTGAAAAATTTTGTTTGAATAAGTCTTTGCACAGAATGATACATTTTATTGCATAACATATTTGAAATAGCTGAAGTTTACAAACTTATAAAATATGAAACAATGAGATAATGATTATGTTAAGTGGTTACATTAAGGTAAATAGCAGAGGAAATTGAATTTTTAATAGGAAAACACCTTATGTACAATGTTACAATTTAACTGAATCATGTCTCATCTCAATGCTTAATCTTATATCATCACAAATATGAGGTAATCAAATTGTTTCCAGAATTGAATCAGAACACCATGGTGCTGAACTACGTATATACATGTATTAGGTTAAGACAGTATATTCATGAAAACACATAGAAAATAACAAACACAGACTGAGAAATCAATATTCTTCATAGATTTTGTAGATGATTTTAATCTGAATCATCACTGCTGAAGTACGAGCTGTCAATGTATTCAGCCGTGTAGGTGAATTTATGAATGATTGGGTTCATCTTCGGGATCCAGTGTCGGGGAACCATATATGTGGAAAGGTTAAATAAATCTACAAATACCTTGTACCTATCACTGGAAAAACACATACATGAAAATCATTTAGATTTGTTGACATGAAATATTTAAAATTTTCTATCCAAAAATTTTATTTCTCAGATATTTTTTCATAAATAATTATATATAAATATTATAAATTGCATGTAGTATATGTTATGTATATAATATTAGGTATTACACAGTGTTAGTTTAAGATTGCCTAGTTTTTATTCCATATCCAAAGTTCATGCCCATAAAATAGTATTGTATGTTTCATTGATCCAGACCAGGTGGTCCAGATTAAGACCTAGAGTCTTCCTATTGTCATATTCGTTCATAAAGACAGGGTGTGTTCTCATTTCCTGCTTCTGAAGGATAGCATGCAAAGTAATAAATTTAAAGCCAAGAGAGTTCTTAGTTGGTCATTGAAAAATATTTTCCAACTGCAAAGTAGCTGCCCAATAACTGCCATGAAGGGATTAATAAATTGAAATGCTATCTTAGATTCATGATAAATGCCTACAGGAGTGATTTTAATATTAAAATTGCTTTTATGTTCATTAGTCAACTATTTTTCCTTTTGCAGTTAGAGAAAGAAGTCAAATAAATCTGAGTTCAAATCCTGGTTCTGTCACCTCCACCCTGGAACCTTGGACTGGTTGTGTAAATGTCATTTTCTAACTCTAAAATAAAAGTTGTAATCCCTTCCTCTGGTCAGGTCTTTGTGGAGATTAAATGAAATAATGACACACTAGAAATGCTGTTTGTGTTAAATATTCCCACCAACCACTGATGGCTGTGCTCATTTTGTGCAGTCATTGACTGTTTCATGATTATAGACTTTATTCCCAGGGAAAGTGTAAAATGTATAAAAATGATAAAAATATGAACCTGTTCATTTTAGAAAATGGCCAATCTGGTAGGAATGAAAGCAATGTACTGTCAAGAATTTGGGGGCTAAATGTCAATATTCGATTTATCCCTGAGCTGATTCTTTTCCAAAGAACCATGAAAGTTTCCAGATATATCTATCCACCTATCTATACTATTGTGAATATCAAATAGAATAAGAATGTAAAATGCCTTCGAAATATCTCTAGCATGTTCTAAGTCCTCAATAAATGCTAACCTCTTTCCTTGTAAACACTATGAAAAGAGCACTCTCTAGAATAGATAGAAGTAGTTTTCTGATCCAAAACAGCGTCACATCAGGATAAACAAACTATTTTATCCGTTTCTGGCCAAGAAGACATAAGTGGAATCAATGATCAAAGTTTCAGTCTAGTCAACACTTGAGCCAGACTGAGCAGAAGATTTTTCTGCCTGGATGTAAACGCTGTTGAATCCTGTGTCTTCACAAGTCACGCAGCCCTTGTTACCATGACCCTTCTTATCACAGGGTCGAAATGATGAAGTTCCACAATCAAGAAGTGTATACAATTATCTCCAAAGGATCCAACTGAAATATCATAATCTAACTACAAATGTGTGATTGGAAGTTCAGACAAGAGCAAGCATCGATGGCTTTTCCTAGATCATGCACATATATGTGGGAAAACAAAGAATTGGTCACTGCCACCAAGAAGAAAGAATTTCCCGCACCTACCTCACGGTTGAGCGCAGGTACTGATAGCCCGAGGAACCACCAGTGCCAGCCTTGCTGCCCAGCATTCTGTGCACCATGCACACGTGGTTATCTAGGCAAACACAAAAATTTACTCCATGGATATTTTTCTGCCATTAGTTCCACAATGTTCTAAAAACAAGGGGTTGGTAATGATTATTGCTTCTGAGAAAAGGCTCACACCTTATCACTTAGCCATATGGAAGGCTCATGTGTGGGAGTCAGCTGAAGCCCTGAGGTTGCCTAGCACCCCACTTGGTGCAGCTACATGCATTTTACTCCATCCATCATTGCATTTAGCCAGGGAACACGACAGCAGTGAGCAGGGCTACAATAGGACTTTCATGAGCCCTTGCCACTTTTGCCCTTCTTCCATGAAAAAATAACCATTAAAATTACCTTTTAAAAGTGCATTAGCATAAAAAAGGTGAATATAATGATATTTTATATCAAAATATTTCCTTTGACCTGACGTGTATTTTTCCTTTAGATTATAAAGTAAATTAAAACATTTTCATGAGCCTTCCAGAATATTGTGGGCCCTAGGCATGGTACCTGCTGTGCATAGTGGAATAGCTGGTTCTGGGAGAGAGTGATTGCCAGGCTGATTTATAGGAAAGAACTCACCCACACACAGAGGAGGAAGGAAAAGACAGAGGAGGAAGGAGGGCTCAGAGAAGAAAAAGGGCAAAGAAACAAGATGGGGGAGAAGGAGTTTAGGGTGCAAGGGAAGGACTTACATCTCCATTTGGTCATGAGTGTGTCTATGTCCATAAGAGAAGTCAGCAATTGGAAAGGGACCTGGAATCTAGGCTCTTCCCTAAAGGAAATAAATAATCATAAGAAGAAATCTATTCAGGTAAATCTAGTGCATTAGGAAGAGCATGCATTTTATAAACAGTTGGCCCTAAAAACAAAATCTCGACTTTGCCTCGTAGGAGCTATGCAGCATTGGATTATTCTCTCAGGCTCAGTTTCTTCATCTCAAAGATGGGGATAAAACTACTCAGCTTGCAATATTTGTTTTAAGTCTAGAAAATTCCACATAATATACATGCAGTAGCCAACCAGAGTCACGCCTAACATTGATTTTTATTAAAAGGGAGACATGTATACTATCTCAGAAGACTTCCCAGCTAACAACAGTCAAAAACTTCTAGGCAAAAATATTAAAAGACAAACGGAAAAATTGCTATTTATTTCCTGTCGTCTATATGTTTTCCTTTTTTCATCTCATTCTTCAACTTTCTCAGCACATTTTCTACGTAGGACACATAAGTTGACTGGCATACATTTACTTGAGTTTAGGAAACAAGTCAGAAGATTTTTTTTATGTTGCCATTCTGAAGAAAGATTTGAGGGGATTTTAAAAATTAAATAAGTACATGGAAGAAAGATACCCTGTAAACATAAGTATTTAAAGCCTTTTTGCTAGTGGGATTTCCATTATTCTGACACATTTAATCGATGAACCATGAAGATGGGACCTTCAGACACATAAGAGTAGGAGTGAGTTGACATTTAAAGAATACCTTAAACATTTTGTACAGTGAGCTCAATTTTACTTGAAATTGTTGATTAAGTATAACACTTTATAAGGTATTTTCATTTCATATATTCTTTTTATAGGAGTAACCCTACAACATTATTTAATGACAGAACACATTTCATGACTGAGTTTCTGAGATAGTTTAAACTTTGGCCCTTTAGGACACTTGATATCACATAGTACTTTGTAGAATTTAATAAAAAGGATATTTGATTAATTTGGTGGGGGGGAGTGTTGGACCCCAGACAGGGATAAAGTTATACTCTTGCCTTTTAAAAGTTAACAAATAAAATTTTAAAAAAATGAAAAAAGAAAAGCTCATGAAACTTCACTATTACTTATTTTCTAAGTTTTCTCTAAAATTTAAATTACTACATTAAACTATGATTGCAATTTATAAGCTTTATACCGGATTTAGCCACCTCTCTTCTAATTTCCTTTTACCTGTAAAAATATATCATCAATGCTCCCTGAAGTGCTCTGTATGACAGTCGTCTTTCTCCTGCAAAATACACAGCACGTTTTAATTTAATAGGTAATTTAGTGCAGTCTCATATTAATTTAACATCATCACCTTAAATATTTAAATGGTTTATATGTGCTCAGAAAATAATGTAAATTTTAGTTTAAATTTTTTATCTCTTAGCTTGAATTTGGAAGCCTATCATTTTATCATTGGATTTTAAAAGGCAAACCCAAAATATATATATATAGTTTAAATTCTCAAAACCTTTAAATGTCATGTTGGGAAAATCTGATATTTCTAGGAAATACTTAACTTCCATAATAAAACATATGTTTCAAGTAAAATAATATAATGACTTCCTTTTCGAAAAGTTAAACAAGATTCATTCCAAGTGTCATTTGAAAGTCGTTTTCTCTAATTCACTTAAAATTAGTTTGCTTGGCTTTAAAGAAGCATATCAATTATATAAACTCATGTGTGTGCTCTAATGAAAGACTTTTTTTTTGCTGCAGGCAAACAAGATTTTGATATTCTTGACTGAGTTTTTTTTTTCTTTCTTTTTTTAGAAACTGAGCCTAACAACTTTTAAGGTCGTATAATTTAATATGAATTTCAAATACTGGTATGCCTTCTAGTTGCATTATAAAAATTAATTTTTGCATTTATTCTGCCTATTTCTGAAATGGCTTTGAGACACTTTTTAATAAAAGTTCTAAGTCAAATTGAACACAGAAGTTTAGTAATGAAGATATTAAATTTACTGGTCAATTAGTTTCAGGAAATAATATCTCAATATCAATTGTGCCAGAAGTCCAAATGTGTGCTTTTCCTACTCTGCTTGGGAAACATTTTCTCTGTAGTTATTTCTTGCTCTCAGTAGTTATTTCTTCCTTTTCTTACCTCTAACAGAGTATTTACAATTACTGTGATTTGTCTTCATTTCTGTCCCTATTAGGCTGTGAGCTACTTGAAAAACTATATTCAATTGATCTTGGTATCCCTTGTATCTGGCACATACTATCTATGAAAGTTTTTTTTCTAATATATTTGAAATAATCTAGGCACAGAAACCTGTTAAGTTAGGGTTATCATAGATACCATTTACTCAATTCTTGTTTGTATGAGTAGAATATCAATTTTCATTCTATTTCCTCCCAAGTAGGGTTTGGTAGTCTTATAAAATTATATTTTAATCGTATACTAATACATTCCAGGGAAGGATCCTTAGAAGAAAAGTATCTACCTTTACTAAGGAGATGCTCATGACGCTTCTCATCAAATAAGGACAATAGCACCTCTTTGTGTTTCTGAAGTTCAGCCATCTGTTCCTCTTTTTCTTCTGACTCTTCCTTAGCCTTTAGGAAAAATACTACTGCATTAATATTCCCAAGAGAAAAAAATAGATTGCTACTTCAGAAAACTTTGCATATGAGGAACTAGACTCACAGTTGGATAAACGAAGTACTTGGAATATTCACCCTATCATCTAACATTACAATTTGGAAATTTTGTCTTAAGAGAAGGAATCTTCCACACAATCACCAGTTCTATCCTTTTAGCTAAGTTTAAGTGATTCATTAATCTCAAATATTATTTTCATAAATATCACAAGATATGGACCCAAATGGGGAAAATTGGAGGTAACTACAAGAGGTTAATAATACCTAATTTTAAATAGTAATTATTTAACACAGGAAGTAATGTCATTCCACTTAGTAAGGGTTAAGAATTCCTAGTCAGAAGAACTATTGACTCTATTGAAATTCTATATTCAGTATTTCATTCTGTAAATATAATTTCTTAGATATTTTTCACTCTTAGATTTTATTCATTGCTATCTACTGATTGGTTTAAGGAAATTCTTATTTTTCTGCCTACCACATATGTTCTACTTACAACTCAATTAATTCAGCTGGAGCAAATTAGTTAACCCAATTATTTTTAATTCATCAGAACAACCACAGTGTGGAGTAAAAACTGTACACATATTATTTCTAATTAATTCAATAAATGTCATAATAAGGTGGTAGATATAAAATTATGAGCAAATAAGACATTGAACAAACAATCACTCAAGCATTAAACTGCAACCATGGAGAATGCTATACAGGAGCAGTGTTGGTGCCATAATAACTTACAGTAATAAGGAGGTTAGGAAAGACCTTCCTAAAGAATTTTTTCTTGAGCCGTGATTTTAAAAATGGGAAGGAGTTACCTGGAGAAGAACATTCTAAACCCAGAGAGAAACACATCAAAAGACACCTTGGTAATAAATTCAAAGAACTGAACTCAGCTCATAAATGAAACTTACTATAGTTGGACCATTTGAGATCATGAAAGGCCCTATAGATCATGTTAAGGTTTTTATCTCAATTCTAAAAGCAATGGGATGACATCAAAAGGCTTTAAGGAAAAGAGACATGATCAGGTTTGCATTTTGAAAAATTTACTCAGACTGCAGTGTGGAGAATAAATTGGAAAGATGGGTAGGGCAGTTGAGAGACTATTACTTTAGTCAAGGTGAAAAACAAGGTCAGTGTGTACTTGAATGGTGGTGGCAGATTAAAGGGAGAGATTTGAGAGCTATTTAGAAGGTAAATTTGGTAGGATGTAATGATAGCTTGAAGGAAGTGGTTTAGGAAGAGGAAGGTTCCAAGAATCACTGATAGGTGTCTGATTTGACTTGACAAACTAGATCGTTTATAGGAGACAAACTTCTTTAACCCAGAGGAGACAATGTTAGTACAAGAGTGGATGGAAAGAGAAATTTTCTAAGTTTGGCTTTGCTGGTGTGTTTCTGAGAGGACCAGGAGGAAATATCAATCAAGTAAGTTGCTAAATATATGATCTGAAATCTAAGGAGATATCTACAATGGAGATAAATGTTTGAGACTTATTGGTGACTAAGTAGATATTGAAGCAGTTAGTATAAATGGCATCATCTAATAAAAGAGAATAGAGATAGAACAGAAAGGGTCTAAGCCAAGGCATTGTGAAACCCCACCATTTACTGGTCTAAGAGAAAAATAAGAGCAAGTAAAGGAGATAGAGCAATAAGGGCCAGAGAATTAGATGCAGACGTAATGGTGGGCTCCAATTCCTAGGGAAAAGAATGCTCAAGAAAGAGAAAGTAGTAACCTTAGCATTCAGTGCTTCTGGGAGGTCAAGTAAAATTAAGATAAAAAATGGCCATTGGATTGATGTACATGGAAGCCATCTGTGATTGACGGTGCAAAAAGACAGGTTGGAAGTAAGTTGAGGATTAGAAGGGAGATAAAGAAATAATTTTTCTAACTACTGTTCTAAATACTTTACAAATATTCATTTAGTTTCATGTTCATAATAATCCTGTGACATAAAATACTCTTATTTTTCTATTTTACCAATGATGAAGGTGAGTCAAAGAGAGTCTAAGTAACTTGTCCACCATCACACAGGTGGAATCGGAACCCAAGCAGTGTGACTATGAAGTCCTGCTTTACACACTACCTGATATGGTCTCTCGAGATACAGAATTTAAACAACTCTTTCAAGAAATTTCACCATGAACAGAGGATGAGACCTGTAACTTGAGAGAAATGAGCAATCTATAATATTTTTTTTAAGCGAGAGAAAATTGACATTGTCTGAGAGCCAATAGAAAGGACCCAGCAAACATACAAGAGCAAAAGGAAAGTTATCTGGCTAAATATATTTGGTTAATTTTTCCTTTGTGTGCCTAGTTCTGTCTAGAATTGGTTATAATATGGAATTTTCAATAGAAAGGAAAATGTCTATTAATCTTAGCTATTTATCATAGGTAAAAATCTTGTTTAAAATAAATACTTTATTTTAGTATAATTTTCATTGCACCTACAGAAAATTAAATTGGTCTTGTAATACATTCCAAGAAAATACAATTGTGAAAGAAAAAGAATATAAGGAAAATGAAAGGTTAAGAAAAGAGCACTAAATTCTTAAAATAAAATTCCTAAAATTTCTTCTGTAAGTATATTTATATTAACTCATGGCATCTACATACCTGAATCCTTATGAATTCCTCTTCCAGGCCTTTGATGATATTATTTTCAAACTTTCCCCAGAAATTAAATCCATGTGGCTCTAAACCTGGTGTTCTTTCCAGCCATGCCTTAAGTAAATATTATTTTTTAAAGTGAGTACATGGTAAACTTTTAAATATGTTAAATACATTGTAACTAACACGTATACAGTCAAAACAAGAACTTTTTTTCTCTTAAATTTCTTAATTTATGAAATAGTAATCAATATATTTCATCTTATTAATATTTAGGCAATCATCATTAATAATACTTACTCTTTATTTCTTGAAAATAACTTGATTACAGTAATCCCAACTGTTTTGTAGAAATCTATTAAAATATCTAAACATTGTTTTAATGATGTATTCTGGCTTATTCTCAAAATACTTTATGTCTTAGGAGCTGAAGAAATTATGACATGTATAAAATACAATCTCTTGTAAATTCAGGGGCACTATATACTTAGCAACTTTGAAATTAACTAACCCATACAATTATTTTAAGATTTTACAAGACTTTCTAATCTAGAAATAAAACTGATTCATACACCCCTGTGAGTTCTCATTTAACCTATATTTAGTTTTGAAATTAGCTTTGTGAGGATTTCTCTCCCCATGTTTATAAACTATTATATGGCATCATATATAATAAATTAACCTAAATCCACATTTGAAGTACCCAGGGGATTAATGAGCAGAGTATAATTCAATAAAAGAAAAGTTTAATTTGCAAAGGAAAAGGCTTTCTGAAGGAAATCAAGACAATACAATCTTTAATTATTTACGCATGAAGAAACAAATTAATAATTCTTGAAGGCTACTTATAGACCTTTAGGGAATTTGGACATGAAAGGACAAAATTCTAAAGAGCATATTCGTAGTAATTTAGTTTAATTAAGAAAAATAATACGCGGAAATTTTCAATTACGGAATATTTTAAAGTGTTAAAGCTCATTAAATAATGAACCACATTCAGTCTAAAAATTAGCTAATTAAACATTGCTTAGTAAGGATGTTTAAAAGGATGTTTAATGAGATGATGAGGTTATTAAATATTAACATACAATTGATTATATAAAGATTGCTGAAGTCCTGAAGAGGGTTCTTGATATTTTAACTATTTTAATAAGTTAAATTTACAAATTTAAGTATTTTTATGAATTCTTTCTGTGCTTATTTCCAATGAATGTAACCCAACTTCGACAGGAGTTTTAAAATTGAGTTAGAATTTAGAAGTTATATGTGAGCACGTACCTCCACTAGCTGCAGAAGTGTGTTTTCCTGCTCAGACTTAAGTAGCAGTTCATTTTCTTCTCCTTTGAAGTTATCACGATAATGTCTTCTGTTGTAAGGGACTCTCAAACTCTGAAGAACACCTATTTTGTTTTCTAATAGTCGGAACTGCATACTCTGGAAGCCTGACGCTGGAGATAAGTACTCTCTAGAATAAAGAAGAAAAGGCAGAGAAGAGAAGAGAAAAGAAGAGATGGGCTGACATTGTAAATGACTGAAATGGTCTCATCTATTGTAAGGGGTTGTCAGTTTTACTCTCCCAAATGTTGAGAACAGATACACACTACTGCCTGGACATAGACCTATGATTTCACTCTCACTGAAATCAGGAAAACGAGCTATTTAAACATCATTGTTGCTTTCAATCAATTTGAAGTTGGAAAGTTTATATACATAGCTGCAAAATGTCATATATATTTTTAATATATTAATATAATATTATATATGATATATTTATATATTATACAAATTTCCCATAGTACATGTTGAACTAATAGCATGTGTTTATGTGTATGTTTGTGTATATAGATATACATATTATATATGTGTAATTGCATGTGTGTATATGTACTGAATTTTTTCCTTAAGATAAAGACAGGCAGACATTGGGCAATGTTTTTTTATTCCACAGTGCTGAAAGATTCTTTATAAATGTTATTTAATCCCCCCATAACTTACATTCTTGGATATTATTAATCTCACTACCTGGTATTATTATGAGCACCTTTGAAATAATATAAGTAAAACAAATAGGGTATTGTCTGTCACAAAATAGGCAAGCAAAATATGTTACCCACATATTACATCCTAGTAATTGTCCTTCATCTAATTGGTTCTAAGACTTTAACTTTTTAAATTCACCACAAAGGAATTCTACCACTTTTCCTTTGATTGTCAAACATGTTCCATGATACACAGATAGAAGGCTCTTAGGAAAATTTCTTCTCAAATTTTGGTAATAAATAAATAAATATATGTATATATGTATATGCACAATATTTCCAGACAAAGTCAAATATATATATTATATTTAGAATGTATAGAAATTTAAAGCTAAAATTTATGGTTCGATTTATGCTGACACTTTTGACTGGCATGCTTCTTTATATGTAACCACTGTTTCTTTTATTTTTAGTTTTTAATTTTTTTTAAATTAATTACATATGGTTTATTAGCTATTCTAGCCAGTTTTGCTAAGTTGTCTAAAATCCATTTTGGAGAAAAACAGGGCACACAATGATGAACTAAAATTAATTGATCATATTATAGAACAGTGGATGATGAGATGTTTTTCATGACTTCTCAAATGCTTTGTGAATGAAGACCCCCAAGTCCATATAGTGACAGTGATAGTAGGACAGGCTCCTCAAGTCACACAACACACACATTCTCCTTTTTCTCCACTAGAATGAGAAGGTAAACCGCACTACATTTTTTAAAATGTTGTAAGTGCACACCTGAAGTCATTGAAGTCCAAGGCTGTCATCGTGTCTAGAACGGAAAACTGCTGCACCAACAGTTTAAGGATCACTGTCACTCGGTGCATCCGACTAACAACCTTAAGCATATTCCTTTCGTCCCTGACCTGTTGGTTAACAAATAAAATACCGATTAATCAATTCTGATTTCTAGGAGTTACAAAATAGACAAATGGCACTACATTTCCATTAACTTTACCCGTATTTTAAAGAAGAATATTGAAACTAAAATTTACCATAAGTATATGTTGAACTAATAGCAATTCTGAATTGCGTGCAAGGAATGTCTGCAAAACCAGAATTATTTTTCTTTCCGTGTAAATAGAAAATTGTGTAGAAGCAAAGTAGAAGTAAATTCTGGAACGCAACCCCCACTGATTTCAAAACAAATTTCTCTTTTAGTTTTGTTTCAGAGAAGAAAGGTCAAGGTAACTGGAAACTTCTGGGTGAGGATTGAGCAACACCTGGATAAATTTGCTCTTTACTGGGGGCCAAAGTTGCCACTGATGTAACTGGGAAGTGTATTCACATACATAAGAAGAGTCCTGTGTGTGTGCATGTGATCTCTTTCCCAACTCCTCTTGGAGAGGGGCTCAGAGATGGAGGACAGAGGTGGATCCTCAGGGGACATGGGGAGAGGAAGCAGGATGGTGGATGGAGAAGGGCAGGTGGAACTTTTGCCATTGCCTGAAGCTCTGCTCTCCCCTCCTGTCATTCTTTGCCCTCCTGTCCTTCCCCCCCCCCTTGTGTTCCTCATCTTCCTCTTTTTCTTCCTTCCTCTGCTCTTTTTCTACTGCTTCCTTCTCTTCCTCTTTTACTTTCCTCATAGCTGATATTTATTAGAAATACAATTCATTAAAAGATCTCTATTAGTTAGGCTGCTAGTCTACTAAAATTTATAACACTTTTCTTTTGAGGGGAAAAAATGAATTCTATGCAAAGGCCTTGAAACTGAAATTTGAAAGGAACCTTAAAGCCATGTGGAGTTCTGGGTTAGTGATCACAGTGGGAAAATATGACTGAACTCCTTGTCTACTCAGAAAATGTTTATTTGTTTTATTATGAACTAATAAGTCCACTATTTGCTGTTACATTTTTTCTCATTAGAAACATTTTCTATATTTTCCAAAAAACATATATGAAACCAATATTGTGATATAACGACTTACATGGCCATTCTGAAAGATCTCTCGAACAGAATCCAGTTCCCAGAGGATTTGCTTAAACCAGAGTTCATAAGCTGTAATAAGAAAACCATTGCGGATTGAAAAGTTATGGGCACCTCTTTGTCCATCATTAGAGGAAAGACATGGTTAACATATTGAAAGAAAAATGAAAATATAACTCTAAAATCAATAAATTTAAATAGGGTTCCCTATTATCCTAGAAATAAATATTAGTGTTAAAGTTACAATAGTCTCCTTTAATTAAATGTTTTAATATGCCAGGCATACTACCTATATGCTTTACATACATTATTTTTACATTGATTTCTCTCAACAAACATGCTGTTTAGTTCTTTTAGGATATAGCACATAACCTGATTCTAACTTTCTATATGAAAGTTGGAGGTCTGTGGGGAAGCAGAAGTGAGACCTAACTTCAACTATAAACTGAGAAATTAGTATGTGCTAACCTAAATGAAAGATTGTAGGGTTTAAAGATCTTGAAAATTTAAAGCTAAGTTACTTAAAATGCAGTGTTTTGATTGTTTGTTTTATTTGTGATAAACCTAGGAACTCATGGGCTCAGGACAAATGGGAAAGTGGCCAGAGGTTTGTGGTGGAATGATAGTGGCAACGTTTCTTATTCATCTCACAGCCAATTCCCAGGGGCAACTTGATTCAGCATTGCTCAGGATACCTTCTTTCAGAATATCCATTTGAGTCCAAGGCTATTTGTTTATACCTGGTGGTATAAGCCACCAATGAAAATGTAAACATAAAAACAGGAGAAGTAACACATTAAGCCAATTGTTTTTCATCTTAAATTTCTTTCCTCAAAGGAGTTTATTATTTTAGCTAATCAGTGAAGCAAGCACACTTTTGAGGAAAGAAAACAAAGAACGGGTAGGGAAGGGAAGTGTTTCAATGTGGGGCACTGACCAGCGTGAGTTATTGGGCCCTAGTCATTCAGAGGACAGTATATGGCACTGACAACCTTACAGTAAATATTAATATTTTAGGGTCACAAGACTTCTTTAAGACACATATTCATGAAAACTTGCACATAATTTCAGAGTTCAGAGACCTTCTAAACTTCTAAAGTCATGGACTTTTAAGCTAAAATCCAAAATTTCTGCCCAGAGGTAAGAAATCTGGAAAGTATAAGCATACATTTTACACAAAAAATTACATTTTTGTTTAGTACCATATTTTTATAGAATTATGTATATCCACAATAAGTTTGAATGATGTTTTTCCTGAAAATAATGTTAATTATTTTATGTTAATGTTTCAAGTTAAGAAATCATAACATCTTAGTTTGCAAATTATTTGTGAAATTATGAGAGATGAAAAGTCGCCTGGAGTTAAGGACAAAGCTGAAGTCCTGCTTGACTCAATTAGCTGTGAAGCAACATCAAGAAGACTATTATCAGCCTCTAGAGAGGTCCTATAAGAATTTATCCTGCAGAAAAACATTCTCAAGCATTTCTAACAGAGGTGATTCCCTGATCTTTTAATATTTCATAGTTAAAATACTAACTTTCCTCAATACTGATGAGAAATGCCTGTGGCATATGTATTGGCCAACCTTTTGTGCAACTTACCTTGATGAGTTATGATAAAAAGATGTTCATCGTGGATTTTATTTCCTTTTATTTCACTTTGAAGTTCTTGTGCATTCAAAACTTTTTCCAACTTTAAATGAAAAATAAAGGGACTGATTTGAAATTGCAGAACCTGGTTTTTTTTTATCAACTTTAATAAGAAGTAGAATAAAATAATGGAACAACTTTTCCCAAATCCTAACTTCTCAGAAACCAATCAGTTTTCTTTTAAACAATGGATGAATCTCATCATAAGGAGTGAGTTGAATTTATGATTTTTATTCTTCTCAGGAAAATTCTATTTGGTAGGATTTTATCATAAGAAATGCTATTACACTCTTTGAGAAGTCATATCCTTTCCCATGAAATGAATATAAAGAAAGCTTGAAAACTTGCTGAGCTGACTGTGCATCTGTCATTCTTTTATTCCCCTAAAGAACCAATTCTAAGAACATCTTAACATTCTTTATCAGTTCATCCTTAGAAACCCATCTATGATGGCATCAAGGTCTCTAACTATTTTGCTTCTTAAAGAAAGAAAGAAAAATAGGTTGGAACTTAGCTTAATCTCCACATACCTCATTTATTAATAGCCTCTTTTAATTACTAACGATTTTAAGAAAATTTCCAGTGTGCCTTTAACATTCTACTTTATAATAAGAGATTTTAAAGATGCATTTGCAGTGATCTAGGCTGGGATTTATTTATTGACTATGTCTTATTTATACTAGTTGTGCAATGCCTGCCAGCTCTCTACAGTGGACCTTATCATTTATACTGTTCTGTCCAGATTCCAAATCTCTGCTTTTATTGTACCAATGCTGGAGAGCTGAATTTTCTCCCATGAGTCTCTTGAATTATTCTAACAAAAATTGGAAAAGCATAAATGTTTATGAGTAGCGATAGCCTTAGATCCAGAAAACTATTGGTGACTGAGGGAAAAAATTCATAAAATCAAAGCCATGAAAGAGTCACTTAGCAGAATCTAGTGCCTAACACTGGAAGCTAAACCCTTTAAGGACAGTGCCACTTACATGCAGATAGTTCCCATAGATAAGTCCTCCTTTGCTGGCTCTATTCACACCATCTTGTGATTTGTCTTCTTCACTACCTTCTAGAGATAGCTTTTTAAAATTATATCTGCAGATTTAATAAATAAAAAGAAACAAATAGAGCTTTAGAAAACACAGTTAATTAATAATATGAATGATTAAAATTCTTATTGCTAATTTTTAGAGTAGATTATTAAACAAAGGAATAAAGGTAACAGTTTTCAATGCTCTTTAAATTCAGAAATTAAAAAGCTCATACCTGGTACTTCTAAGAGTCTAAATCCACTTAGAATAGGGGTAAACACTCACCCATAATTGTTTCCTAAGAATGGGCACCCACTCATGTTGAAAGGCACTCTCAGAGAAGCACAGAGGTTTGACTCTAGACAGATGATATCATTGACCTTCCCAGATGTTCAACAGCTGCCTTTTATGTATCCTGCTTACCTTGCTCCAGCCAATCAGCACTCCTGATGGACTCAGCTAGTTTCTCATTTCAATTGGTACAGAACTGAACCTCTATAAACTTTAGAGTAGATTTATGTTGGGTACGGTTCATTTGCTAAAAGAGTGAGTATTCTGCCAAATTGAATCATACGACTTGCCAAGTTCTGTTTTTATATCCAAAGTAAATCAATAGAGGCTAAGTTCGAAATGATGACATTTAACTATTTAATTCCAAGAAAACATTTGGCATAGTGTTAGGACATGTAAGATGATGAGCTTACACAAACAAATATGTATTTTCTCAGATTTAGATATTTTTACAACTCTTAGGGCAAAAATTAAATTGTATTATCTCTGAGAAATGAA
Organism: Cheirogaleus medius; assembly: GCA_008086735.1. Taxonomy (NCBI): domain Eukaryota; kingdom Metazoa; phylum Chordata; class Mammalia; order Primates; family Cheirogaleidae; genus Cheirogaleus; species Cheirogaleus medius. The sequence goes on from VBSM01000483.1 coordinate 2,641,312, forward strand.
ATTCACTATATAACAGAGGCTGAGTACATGCTCAAAGCCCAATGCCAACCATCGTCAGAGTTCTTCTGGCCCATATACAGTCTAATAATTACCAGCAGTTAAGCAACCAACACATTGTACTAGAATTTAAATGGACATTATTTGTTCCTTGTTCAGCAGTGGCTTATACATAACAGAGTAGTAGGAATCATTTACATTAGGGTACATTGTCTATAGAGAATTTAAAAACAATAACCATGTGCTCAGAATTCTAAACACTGTCAGTGATAAAAACATTCTTTCTAGAAATATTATGTATTGGTCTCAGTTCTAAATAGTTGCTCTGAGAACTATTGAGCCAGGACAGGAGTTCTATTTACTTAACCTTACTAAACCACTGCCACTCACTAAGAACTACGCATAGATACAGCATCTACCACTTATTTAACCATCTAAATGGTGGGGTTTTTTTTTTATTAATTTACTAAAGTAATTAAAAGTCAGAAACCTCATTTCTTGGCTCTACCATTAATTGTGTGATATGGGAAAAACTGATTTAACTTCTGTACATATCAACTTCTTCACCAAAAGAAATGAAAGTGTTAAAATTGATTATAATTTTGAAGGTCTGGATCCACCCTAAAATCTTGATTTTATTACTGTATAATAAATTATAATATTAATGAAGTTTTACAGAAGGATAGACAACATGAAAATACCATGTTATAAGAGAACTGAGAAATCATCAAAACCACATTCTATACCTGTCACATTTCCCTTGGGTTTTTACGGATGATCCTGGTAATCACTAACACACTGGATAGGGATGTTATCCTGGGGAGCAGTGAGTCACTGTTCCTTTTCCTACTGTCCTTGCTTAGAGTGTTTAGAAACAGAGAATGCTCAGTCACCCCTTTTTCTTCACTTGGTTGCTCAACGAGGTATATTTACAAAGAATAGTGCTAAATACTTTATTCTACTCTCTTTAAGCCTGTTGAGCTGAGAAGTGTTCTTCACTTATTGGCCAAAATACTAATGAAAGAAATAAGGAAAGTATTTTTTTCCCTATAAATCGAAAATAAACAGATATTTTAGAAACAAAAACATTTCCCTTTTTCTACAATGGCGTTCCATAAGGATCTCCTAGATAGTGTCAACTCAGTGTGTGCTTTCACAACATAAGAACTAATCATTCCAAGATTTGAATTTGATGCATCAGAGAAATAGCAAACTAATCTACAAATAGCTTGTCTCCTTTACCCAGGAGAGTAACTACAATGGCAACTCAACACATACATTCCCATTCTTTTTTGCAATAGAAAGCACTAACAAATTTATGACTAGTTACAGTCTAGTCATCACCTTGTTAATACTTAAAATTTACCACTTGGAACCCAGTTTGTTCATCCAATGTTAACCTAATTTGGAATTTTATGCTGGAGGGAAGACTGCTTGATAAGCATGCTTGGAAGATGCAAATTATAATCAATTCTGATTAAGAATATGAAAAACAAATTAAGAACATTATAACCAAAACCATTGTGTCTAGTTCTTTCCCTGTGATTTCTAAGGTTAGGGTGTAGAAAAGAGTGACCCTCTGAGGGTAGAGCAAAGAGAATTATCAAGAACTTGTGGTGAGCTAAATTTTGAAAGTTTTTAGGAATTTACAAAAATTATTCCTTCTGCCAGCATAGTATTAGGTTCTACAAAGCACCTCATGTAATCTGTTGCAAAATGTTATATTTTCTTCTTTCATCTGCCCCTCAAAGATTAAAACTGCTACAACACCCCTCTGTGCACCAACTCAATTGTCTAGTTTTCTTACACAACAATAATAGACTGTGGCAGACCCAGAAACACTGAACCAATAGGAGAGTTCTCATAAATAAGTGCTCCAGCGTCCTATTTTTCAAGAGATAATTCTGAAAGGACTTCATACCCTAGAGCAATCCCCAGTTGTTCACAGTGTTGACCTAAATAATGTATCCTTATTTTGGATTCTCTTTCTGTTTCGACTTCCTTATTCCTTCACTACTTCCTGGGAACATCTCCAAAATAAATCCCCTCATCTCAAGTCCCTGTCTCAGGCTGTCAACAATTATTTATTAATAAAGCTCTTATTCGTCATAAGATATAATACATTTAGGAATTGAATAGTTACTTTTTCTCAAAAGACTTTTCCTTTCCAAACAAAGGAGTGTCTGTAAACATCGCAGCCATTCAATAATGTTTAGTTGATATAGTAAATTACAATTTGTTATACAAAGTAGGTTTTTGTTGTCCTTGTTTTGTTGTTTTAATGTTTTGTTTGATTCTCCGTAGATGGGAATCTGAAGAGAATTAAAATTCATTAGCTAGGATTGAAAGTTAGTCTTATAAGTAGGTGCTTTTCAAAGTATCTTTTCTGAAACTGAAGAACAGTCATTAACTAGTAACTTTTGCTCAGGAACAGTCATTAACTGGTAACTTTGTAATTATGACAGACTTAGGAAAAAGCAGGAAAAAACTTATCAGAACACTGATTTCAAGGGAAGACTCACACTGCTCATCATAGATCAAGGAAGGGACTGTTTCTTTCCTCTGCATGGATTTAAGATGACAAGTTTCCAAGTGAAAAAGAAAAACAATCTTGGAAGGTGTGTGCAGATAAAGTTACTCTAAGCAGTCTTGTAGATAAGGAAACTATCACAGCCTGCCTCACACCCTGCACATACCACAAAGGAGCCAGGAACCAGGAAACCCATCCTCACCCTGGGCTGTGGAATGTGTTATTTGTGGAGAAATGCTTACAGATAAACTTTTACTTTACTTCTTTGTTTATTAAAAACCATGAACAATATAAAAATAATTCCATTGAGATTTTAAAAGTAAGTTGTAGCAATTTCAACACAAGATTATTAAAACTGGTTTTGTCCACTATTGATGGTGTGATTTGTAGTAAAACTCCAATAAACATTTTAACATTCAATATTTCCTAGATCAAAATGATACATTACCATTTACAATATGTCAAGAAATTATGCCTTTCATTATATAATAGAACTTTTAAAAACTAATGTACTATTTCAAAATGAGAAATGGTTAAATTATATGTAGTATGAATTATATAAAATAAAATTTATGATATAATTATAATATATTATATAATTTTTAAAAAGTATTAAGTAACATATTATCAACTATATAAAAACAATAAAACTATGCAAAAGTTTAAGTACTATTGCCATAGTATAGAGTTTGAAACATATGAAATTGATGCTCTTGTAGATCAGAGTGAGTAAATATCAGGAATTTCATGTAATTCATATTATTATTTAGTATTATTAAAGTAATACTAAATACTAAACACTAAAAATACTATTAAAGTCAGCTTGCAAGTCAGGCAAACTTGCAAAATGCTCAAATAGGGACATCTGTTCTTTAAAAGGAAAGGGGGAGCAAATTCTGATGCTGTCATGATAACTTTATCTCTTTAGATATTCAACAAAATCCACATAACACCAACTTACTAGCAGAAAATTCATGCCTTCACACTTTTACAACATTTTGCATAATTTTCATATCTCATTTCTCACCACTTCCCCAAAAACCTAGTGATAACTCCAGAGCATAGGAACTAAGTTCTGGAATGTTTAAATTTTCCATGCTTAGAGTGGCCTCCTTGCCCCTCCACCAACAGAACTTTTAATCATTAAGACATATTTCAAATAGCACTTCCTCTTGGATGCTTTCCTTGATACCTTCAAGAAGAGTTATTTCTTCCTCTTCAGTGGTTCAAAAAGACTTTATTCTTATTTAAATTTTTAGCAGTTATCACATCTAATTGTCAACATTGGTTTTGTGCCTAACTTGCTCACTATGTTATATTTCCTCCAGGTAAGCACTGTTTCTTCTCTTTAAATCTTCTATGCCCAACATAAATCAAATAAATAAAAACACAAAAAACATTTCTCAACAAAATTGAATTTTATCTTTCCATCACCTTTTGTTCAGAGTCAAAGAAGAATTCAGATTCTTAGGTAGTAGTGATTAACAGTATTTGGAAACATGGGAAGGAATAAACATGAGTAGCCTGTGAAGAAAATCAATGAGCTTTGTTTTAAAGTTATGAAGCTTTAGATGCCATGAACTGTACTATATTTATACCCTAATCTTTGCACACAGACATGCACACAAGCATCTTTGCACACAGACATGCACACAAGCACCTTCTCAGTAAAAGTTGTTCAGGTACAATTAATTCTCTTCTGCACAATTTGAATTCTCATGAGTCCAAGATTAAATTGATCACTTCCAAACAAGTGACCAATATTTGTGAAATTATTTGCACAAATGAATGAAGACAATTTAATAAAGAGAAGGAGAAAAGAACTATGTTTTTAAAATGCCTGCTCTATGTCAGACACTGTGCTAGAGTTGTTCCATATGTTCATGCATTTACCTGTCTGAGAACTGACTTTGCCAAGGTACATGCTGACACAGACAGAACCAGGATACAAACCAAAAACTCTCTCACTCTGAAGTCTTTGCTCTCTCTCCTACACATCTTGCCTTATAATTCCCAACAGTTACACTTCAATAACATGCCTTCATTTATTCTACTCTTTATCAATGATAAAGTCCCATGTTTTACATTGCTATAAATCTAAGAATACTTTTAATTATCTCATGCAATAAAGAAATTAATTTTTATAATAATTATTTGTTAATTTATCCTTGATTTCATTTTATTACATGGACAGAATTGCAATATCCAGAACCTGACCCATATGGCAAGTTTACTAGTGTTTATAGGAAGCAAGTCATTTATAAAAGAATAAGTCTCATTAGTTCCAAATTTGCTTCAAGGTTTGGGTCTGTTTAAACAGTCAAATTGAAGAAATGAATCTAAAGTTAATAGGATAAAGTAGCAATAGGACAATTACAGACTCATATTTCTGGTGTAGTAACAAGTCAAGTGGTTAGTATTTCCTACATACTATTATTTATTTCATGCTTTCCTAGGTATTTTAAATACAGCATAGGTTTTAGAAGTTAAAAGTCATCCATCCAACAGAAGAATTCTTTAAAATAGTGTACCAATATATAAATAATATTGTGTTGATTTAAATTACATTTATTATAAGGTTATTTAGATTTGTACTAAAAACATGCATTCACTCAGCATATTGAACATGACGACTATGTTGCAAGCACTGTTCTAGATCCTAGGGCTAAAATGATGAGAAGGAGAGAAAATATCTATTTTTTTCATGAAACTAAGACTTATAATAAGAGGAAAATGGCTATGAAATATTAAAACAAATTAATAAATAGGGTGATGATTTTAGATCAAAAATAGGCCTTTGAGGAAAATAAAATAGACAGGGAATTTATTTAATAAAATTATTTATTTATTTATTTATTTATTTAATAAAATAAAAGACAGGGAATAACAAGGTGGGAAGGTGATAAGAAAAGAGGGAAACACCAACTGAGCCCAAATGGTGAGGAGTCAGCCAGGCACAGATCTGGGAAACGTGTGATCAGATATAAGGATGCTTGTGCCTTTTATAGAATGTTAATTCCAAAGCAAATTTATAAAAACATACAGATGAAACTGTATACCTAATATATTTAAATTTATAAATCTAATTTAATGTTCTGTTGAAACTGGGATTAGCCTCAATGTGACCATCTGCATCTGTTTCAGTACAGGTTTCCTGAATTTTGATGGCCTACAGTAAAGGGACCATGTGATACTGCAATTCTCCAAGTTTTTTGTCTATTTCCAAACAATTGTGAAACACCTGTTCTAACAGAACACAGTGACAACATCCAGCATTTAGTGTGAATAGTCCTAAACCTCTTAAGCTCACCTGTGTTCTAGTCTTATTTGCTTAGAACAGTTACAACAGTACTGGGTGATGACATGAATATAAACACAAATGCAGACCTGCGAATATCCCTGGTGAAATGTGTAGAAAGTAGGCTGGCAAGGTGGGGAAACTCATTAGCTTTGACGTATTGCAGTGGAACATTCTTGCCATAAGCATGTGCAATGCAGTTGGCTAAAATTCCGAAACTAAGTTGTGCAAAACTATTGCTGTTTAATGGGAATAAATAAGTTATTTTTAATATGTAATCTGCCAAGCCTTTTTAATGCTAGCTTCAGAAGAATATAAAAGAGGAAAAATAGAGGAGGTATTTTTGAATTTTTTTCCAAATTGCTCATTCCACTTCTGATATTGAAAATGAATCTGCTCTTAAAAAACAATTTTCACTAAATGAAAATTTGTTTTCCTTGCTCCCACAAAACAAACATATAAAATCAAAAACAAACAAATCTAGAAAAGTATCCATTTAAATGGCTACCAGGGCCGGGTGTGGTGACTCATGCCTGTAATCCTAGCACTCTGGGAGGCCGAGGTGGGAGGATCACTTGAGGTCCAGAGTTCAAGATCAGCCTGAGCAAGAGCAAGACCTTGTCTCTACTAAAAATAGAAAGAAATTAGCTGGACAACTAAAAATATATAGAAAAAATGAGCCAGGCATGGTGGCGCATGCCTGTATTCCCAGCTACTCGGGAGGCTGAGGCAGAAGGATGGCTTGAGCTCAGGAGTTTGAGGTTGCTGTGAGCTAGGCTGACGCCCTGGCACTCTAGCCTGGGCAACAGAGCAAGACTCTGTCTCCAGAAAAACAAAAAGTAAACAAACAAACAAACAAACAAAAAACCACAAATAAATGGCCACCAAATTGTTAGCTAACTGTGACTGCCCACATATCTTAGACAAATCCTGCTTCTACACCACATCTGACTGGAGCTAGCCCCATCTCCTTCTACTCTCCCTATAGCTGGTGAAAGTTGCATTATGTCTCCCAGCCAAAACTTGGTCTGTAATGTTTAACGAAGGCTGTCTATTTCTAACTAACTCATTTCACAAAGAGGAAATGAAAGCCCAGAGAATTTAAAAATATTGCCTAATTGGCTCAGCTAGTTAGAGGTGGAATTGGGACAAAGCCATTTAAAAGCCTCCTGGCTCCAAAAATGTAAGGATCTTACAATGCTTCTCTAAAAGAAGAGTCGGTTCATTAAACAGAATGCATGCAGGATAGTTTGTTTAAACATAGTTATTATTTGTTTATACTCCTCCTGTTCAAAAAAAAACTTGAAGAAATTTTACAATATATATTCAGAGGGCATGTAAAAATGTAGCTAAATATTAGGCATCTAGGAAGAATAGGGCAAAAGGAAAATGTATGTAGGAAAATATGATTAAGGCAGGAATGAGATTATTACAATGCAAGCTATAAGAATCTAGACAGTTGTTAGACATGAGCTAAAAATAATTTTTTTTCAGAGACAGTCTCAAGACTTTGTCACCCAAGTTCATTGTATATAACCTTGAACTCCTATCTCAAGTAATTCTCCCACCTCAGGCTCCCAAGTAGCTGGGACTACAGATATATACTACCATGGCCAGCTATTTTTTAATATTTTTTTTTGTAGAGACGGGGTCTCACTATGTTGTCCAAGCTGGTCTTAAACTCCTGGTCTCAAGTGATCCTCCTGCCTCAGCCTCCCAAAGCTCTGGAATTACAGGCATGAGCTAAAATTGACTCTAGATTTTATAGCAGCCAATACAAAGAAAGCAATTACATAGTGCATGATTTACAGTCCCATTAAAATAAAGATAGACCAGTTTTCCAGAAAACCCCAAATAATCCCAGGAAGGAGACCCAGAGAAAATCTCTTTGTTCTAATATGAGGAGATTACCTAGAATATGAGTGAATTGGGCACTAATCTAAAATCCAAAGAAATTTATCAATGCACTAGTGTTATATAGCACAGCATTTGGGAAGTCCTCTACTAGAAATCCAAAACACTGCTTCCCTCAAATGAAAATCTCAATGTCTCATCTGGAAATTAACCTTTTCCTGTGCAAACATGGTAAAATAAATGAAATACAAGGAGAAGTGCTATGATGATGTAACAGGTAGTGATTGGTGATTGCATTTTGTAATTTTTATCCAGGAGGCAGGAGGAAAAAGTGGGGCAACAGTTTTTGCTGGAGAAATAGGAGTCTCTCGTTTTAGCAAAAGAGGGAATTTGAGTTCACTGCGTGTGGTCCCCTTTGCTGCAGCAACTAATAAACCCAACGTAGTAAGATGTCTTCACATGGTACAAAATAACACAGATAACTTCCCATCAATTTCCTTAATTCTTCAAGAAATCCTTCCTTTATCATGATGTCTTCTCGTAGCACTATCAGCTCACAGTGAAATTGAACTTCCTATAATTTCAGAAGGTATAATTAACAATACTATGTGATTGATTTGATTATATAAAAAATTGTCTTAATGATGGCAAAGGACAAATAAAACACTATAGACTTCAAATAACTTGAGAATTGAAATAACTGTGATAACTTTATGCCTAAAAATTAGAAATTTAGGCTTGTAATTACAATTATTGTCATTTCTGAACAATATAGGCTAATCTAAAATAATAATTGCTAACATGTTTTATTCCTAGAAGGCAAATGCTATCTCGTTTAACTATTGCAACAGCTTTATGAGACATCATTGTCCTGATTGTACAGAAGAAGAAATGGTACCTTAAGGACTTTGAGTGACCTCTCATGATTACACAGCCAGTAAATGATAGAGCCAAGAATTCAAATACTACACTTTCTACTCTGTGATGCTGCTCCACATTGATGAGGCTGCTTTGTCCCGGCTTGTTCAAACTTGTTGACAAAATATAACCAACCTGATGAACTATATAATGCTAAGTAGGAAAACCACGGAATGTTAAAAGGAAGAAATTCTATTAAAACAAATTGAAAAATAATGGCAGCTCTGAACTATTTAAAAAAAAAATCTTTCTGATTAGTGGGAGGTATGGCGTATTTTAAGCAAAATCTTTCAGTCATCTCAGGCTAAAAAGGCTATGATAAAAGAACCACGGGCCCTGCAAACCATTGCTGCTGCCACAAACCAAGGGGCGGATTGCATGTTATAGAAGGGAAAGACCCATGTTCTCTCACTGATTGTTAAATCCATTTCACACATCAATAGCAATTTCTCGGCAACACTGCAATATACTTATACCCATAGATTCTAGCTTTCTTTTAGCCATCTGCCTTGGCATCCTGTCTGAGAAATGCTTATCCTGGTGAAGGCTGGTGTTTGCTTTCTACACAGCAAACACTCTAAATCGTTATTGATTATTTGGTCTCTTTGGTTGTCCTTTGTATTTATAATCTGAGTATGTATTTAAAGAAACACACAGAAAACAATCTCATTCACTTCACAATTCTTTTGAAAACCCACTGTTTTCTTTCAGAAGAGAGGCTATATTATGTTGCAAGACATCAAGGAAAGAACTAGTCTTAGAATTTCCATTAAAACCCAAACATACATATTGGAACAAAGTATCTATACACAAATACACCACTTAAAAAATGAAAGGTACCAGAGTTCCACCTCCCAGAAATAACCAACAATTATCCTCCCTGAATTTTCCCATGCCGTGAAAAACAATTGTTTTAAATATTATTTTAGATAAAGCTTTATTTCTGTTGAAAAGGGTCAATATGTATGTATTTGATGATTTTTTTTATCAACCTTAGCAAAATCATATAAGCTGTAAACAAAGCAATATCCTTTGATTAACTCGGGTTTTTTTGTTTTTTGTTTTTGTTGTTGTTGTTGTTGTTGTTGTTTTACTCTACTGAAAACTCCACTGAGGATACTGATTCTTCCCTGGAAGACCTCTCAAATGATGGCTATGTTTTCTTCCTGAGCCCTTGTGCCATGGGACCGGGCAGTAGGCTATAAGTCTTACTTCTCAATGTTGTCTTCAGACCATTCTTCTTTTCTCCCTAAAATCCTCATCACTCCTCACTCTTGCTATTATATATCTCCTCCTGCATCAGCCTCCCACACTTTGCAATGATTTTACCTATCTGCTACCTGCCCTTCTCTTCAAAAGTTCTCCCCTATTAGTTCTTGGAATTTTCAATATACATGAGGATGAACCTACCAATAGCCCGGCCATTCAGTTCCCTGAACTGCCTTCTCCTTCTCTGAGGATCTTGAACTCCAATGTCCCTCCACCAGCCACTCTTGTCATCATCACCTACACGACCAAAGCAGTAGCCACTAGCCACAGGTGGCCACTGAGCACTTGAAATGCGGCTGTCCCAAACTGAGACATGAGTGTAAAATATACACCAGATTTCATTAAAACACCAAGCACTAAAAAAAGGATGGAAAATATCTCCTTAATAAGTCTTATATTGATTAGAAGTTGAAATAATATTTTTTGTGTTCAGTTAAATGAAATCTATTATTAAAAGTAATTTCACTTGTTTCTTTCTACCTTTTTTTAAGGCCACAAGGAACCCAAAATTACATACTATATTCTGATTAGACAATACTAGCCTAGCCCCTTCTCTAATGAATACTTGTTACCCTTCATAATTTTAATTTCCTGCATGCCATTTTCTGCCCACCACCTTTTTCTATACAGCTCACTTGTTCTACAATTCTGGCCTCGACAATCTTTGCAAGGTCTCTAATGCACAGAGCTAACTAACTTTTCTCTGTGCCTCCCTACTGGCTTGTCCTCACGCCACTCCCCGCAACTATAATCACTTCCAGTGATTACAGTCACTCCTGGGCATTTATTCTCAGTTCCTTTGCTCTCTCACATTGTCACGCTCCTAAAGCCAGACCTCCATTCTAGCTAAACCTCATTCTCCATTGACTCCGTGACCGCATTCTGGCAACTGAATGTGAATGGAGAAAAAGACAACCTCAAAACCACACTAACTAAATTCACTTTAAAATCATAACCATGAACATCAAGCAGGCTCTCCACATTGCCAGGATGTCATAGTACACATTTCTAGACCATTCATTCTACCAATTTTCACAACTTCTCTGCTCTTTCCAACCCCTATTTCGACTTCCAGTTGACTACTCTTATTTCCTTCTCATTGAAAAATTTGAAACAATCTGAGGAACATTCCCATTTTTATTTCTATAACCTCCTGGTATCTACTTCCATAGAATCTGAATTCCTACCCTTGTGTCATACACGAACTATTAATTCCAAACTCTCCATTTGGGAATGACATCATGATTTCTCTTGACTCCTCAAGAATTTTACTCCAACAATTATGCCCTCTTTCTCCCCCATATTCACACAGTGTTTCTATAAGCATGTAAATACGTTGTTATTTATCTAACTTATAAAAACCTTTTATGGATCACACTTTCCACGTCCACACTATTGATTGTTTCACTTAGTAGCAAAACTCCTCAAGAGAGTGCCTATGGGCACTCAAATTTATCTTCTTACATTCTCTCTCAAACCACTTGAATATTTTCCCCACCACTTCTCTAACATTGCCACAGCATGAAAACCAATGGTCAATATTCAAGCCTTGCAATGCTTGACCTTTAAGCAGCATTTGATACAGTTGATCATTCTTCCTCTACACTTGACTTTCATCAGCTGGATTCAAGAATATCTCACTCTCTTAGTGATAATTACCTCACTGGTCATTCCACTGATGTTTTCTCCACTTTCCCATAACTCTTAAAATTGGAGAGTCCTTGGTCATCTTCTCTTCCCTAGACAGTTCCCCTTCCTTGGTCATTCATTCTAATGGCCTTAAATACTGTCTATTTGCCACTGGTTGTCAGATGTCTATTTCCAACCTGGACAACCTCTCTGAATTTCAGAACCGTATTTCCAGATACCTACTAAACATCTTAACCTGGATGACTAATAGACATTGCAAACTCAACATGTCTAGATTGAGCTAATCTTTCCCTGTCCACAAAATCTACTCTACACAAAGCCTTTTCTGTGTCATTTGATAGCAAGTCTAACCTTCTGATTGCTCAGGTCCAAAATCTCAGACTCATCCTTGACTCATTTTCTCACAACCCACATGTAATGTATGAGGGAACCCTTTGACTCTATCTTTAATAACATATGGATCCAACAACTTCTTGCACCCTTCCCCACCATTCACCCACCCTTACACACACACACACTATTGCTTTCTATTCTCAATACTGTAACTAATGTTACATGGATCCAATATAAATTGGAGCATGTCATTCCTCTTTAAACAAACCTGTAAAAATTCTCCTTACAGTGGTCTACAATCCTAGTACTATCTGGTTTCCATTGCATTTCTGATCTATCTTTTCCTTCATTCACAGTCCTACCAGCTACGCTAGCTTCTTTGCTCCTCCTCAAAATCTGGTAACTTCTCCCCTCCCCCACCCCACCCCCACTCCCTAAGGCTTTGGCTCTAGCTATGCAGTGTCTGGAATGCCCTTCTGTTAACTAATTCCTTCACCACTTTCAAAACTTGGTTCAAATTGCACCTTCCCAAGTATGCCTACACTGACAACCCAATTTATTACCGTAATCAATATCATCTCCTCAAACTCAAGGCTTTGGATCTCTCCTAACATGTTCTACTTCTTTTTCTATAGCACATTTTATCTTTTAACACATTAAGTACCTTATTAACTTATTAGGTTTACTGTCATCTCCTGCTAAACCAGAAGCTCTAGGAAAATAGGGATCTTTGTTTTGCTCACTGATGCATCCTACACAGCTGGAAGCAGCATCTGAACCTCATTAGGTATTCCATGTTTTATGAATGAAGGTTATTATCCCTGGGAATGAAATGTTTAACTCAAAAACAATGTAGAAATATTTCTCATTATTCTTGATTTACGGAAAATATTACAAGGATTCTGGCCACATCCTGTGACATACAGTACATGTTCATGAATTATTTCTTGCCATTGCATTATAATAATGTTTATTTAAAATCTTTGCTTCTACATCTATCATGGCATTCACCTGGATTATTGCATTTGTTTTGCCATGTAGCTGCACAAGAGATTCATCTAGTATAGATTAATAAGCTCAGTGGTCATCTTTGAAAGGCATAGCAAAACGAGATTATGTCATAAGGCTTAAAATTCTTGCAGTTTAGTTTACACTTAATGTTTGATATCAAAAGCAGCATCGCCATTCTTGGGTAAATACAATAGACTTCTGTAATCAAAAATTGGTGTTTATGGTTAGGGAAATAATATTTTTTGTGACAAATTAGACACAATTATCTAAAAAGACAAGCGATTTTATGTCTCAATGATGCAAGCAGTAAAATCAGGAGGGTCACATTTCTAATCTGGGTATATATTGCCTTCCTTTTTGCTTAGGAAAAATGACTTGTGACTATAACACTCAAAATAAATCTGCCTCTGTACTATGGAATTGAAAAAAAAATTCTTGCAGTTGCTGAGGAGGCTCAAGACTTTTTATGACTCCTCAATTAAAATCCATCTGCATTTCTTCAGTGTGTGTACTCATTTCCTATGGCTGCTGTGATAGACTTCCACAAAGTTGGTGGCTTCAAACAGCAAAACTTTCTTATCTCAAAGTTCTGGAAGCCAGAAGTTCAAAATCAAGGTGGCAGCATTAACTTCAATCTCTGCCTTCATCCCCACAAGCTCCTCCTTTCTGTATGTCTGTGATCAAATCTCCTTCTCCTTTTTGTTTCTTATAAAGACACATGTTATTGGAATTAGGACCCACCTTACATACAGGATAATTATCATTTGAAATTCTTAAATAATTATGTCTACAAAGACCCTATTTCCAAATAATGTCACTGTCTGAGGTTCTGAATGGACATGGATTTTGAGAGACACTATTTTCTATGGTGCATAAAATCCACATGGGAAAAATATTTTAATCATTTACATTATATTATCCTCCATGATTTGTACCTTTTTAATGTCTTTTTGTGAAATTTTGCCATCTTTGAGTTGTTTTTGTTTGTTTTATTTTGTTTTGCTTTTTTTTTTTTTTAGAAAACTTATAACCCCCAATTAGAATAGTCCCCTGAATTATGGAAATAATGATAAATCAATATTTTGGTTCTAAGTAATTGAAAGTCAGGTAATTTCCTCCTAAATGTTCTATTGCACAGAGAGACAAAAGATCAGGGTTTAGAAAACAGACAGAAACATAAAATTGCAGGGAGAATATTTGAAGAAACCCTGTTCAAATCACCTTGACCCAAGTCATTTACTGTGTGGACACATCATTTTGCAACCTTGTGGGCCTACAAGTTAAGCATTAGTGAAGTCCTTCCCCCTACATTGACCAATAACAAGAATATTTTCAATACTCTACAAAAAACCACGGAGCTGTTTGTACAAAACCTGTCTCTCTGATGGCATGGCTGTAGCAGAGTGACAAACAGAAACCACCCACAGACTGAGCCAATAGCAGACCATGGCAGAGAACTGGAATGAGAAATGCACCAGCAGATTTTCAAAAGCCTTTCATTTTCAAAAGACTGAGCACACTAGCTAAGTATGGGCTTTTAAAAATGTACAAATGATTCAGATGTATCCATGGCACATTTAATAAATATTGTTAATGGTGACATCATAGATATATAATAATTCCTATGTATATTACTTCTATGTACATTATTAAAAACAGTTACTTCTTATACTTAAAGATCTAAGGATGAGAAGTTCATACAATCAGTACATACAAATCCAAATCAGAAGAATTATACAACAAGTTTAACATCTTGTTAGCTACAGTCATGTAACAAAACATGAAATAGGAAGTACATGATTCACTTCTGTTTTGACCCAAGAAGTTTAGAAGTTTGGTTCCTAGTATATCTGATACAAAAGTATAATGTAAAATAAATATAATATAAGTAAATAGTTGAGTTATTTAAAATGAATATCCAGAAGTTAGTATTTCTACATATTGTCTTACCTCTCTTTTTATAACCACTCAAATATTTGAGTGCTAAAATGAGCATGAGTCTTATCTCCTTTACTACAGATAAGTATGTTGATGCTTTAAATTAGTAAACCAGAATCTAAAGCATTACAAATTCGAGTCCTCAAATTATCAATGTTTTTCTTCTAAAATGTATTTTGAGTTACTTCATTTTAACAGATAATTGCGGAAAATGAGATAGCAGTAAGGACAGTAAACTTATTTTAACTAGTCTTTCTGGAAAAGGTGTCAGTTTAAAGAATTTCTTAATGAGTAACCACAGAATATGTTATAAGGTGCAAAATAATAAAGTAATCCATGAGTCTACACATATATTTAAACATTTATAAAAATCAGGAACATCAGAAGGTAAAGCTTTTCTTTACAATAGGATGCCAACAAATAAATATAGAAAGAAGGATAGAAATTGAAAATCATCATTTTGCAAGCACCATAGTAATAATTATTTTAAACAGGATTAATTGATTTACGCTAAAATCATTGCATGAAAGATTAGGAAAAAGATACTTGATTCTCAAATAATCGCCTACACAGATTGCTTGTTAATTACATTAAAATAGGTACATTCACAAAGTAAAGTAGAAATTTGGCAAACACCTCCTTAACTAAGAGGTCACATCTTACTGTCACCAAATATAGTAGAAACTGCGATCACCAGCTTCTTGATGCGATTCACTGTGAAGGATACTATGTCACCTACATTGTGCTCTTACCATAAATATTTCACCTAAACCTAATCATGAAGAGGAAACCAAACAACTCTGAATTGAGAGGCATTCTGCAAAACCTCTGACAGAGTTTCTTTGGCAATAGCAATGTAATAAGAAGACAAAATTTAAAAATTAATTAATGGCTGGGGAACTCTTCTTTAATAAAGAAGTCTAAATAAATATGGAAAATAAAAGCAATCAGTGATCCTTGATTGGGTTCAGAATTGGGGAAGTAAGCAGCACAAAGTACATTTAGAGAATTAACTTGGAAAATTTGAATATGAATTTCACATTAAATAATAATGTGCTATATAAAAGTTAAGCTTTCTGAATGAGATCCTTACATTGCATTTGCGCAGGAGGAAGAACGTTCTTGTTCTTAAGAGATAGGGGGATGATGCATTTAATGGTGAAGATAAAGCAAATGTCAGAAAATGTTAAAAAATCAATTAAAGTAATTAGTATGTGGGTATTCATTGTATAAGTTTTGTAACTTTACTGTAAGTTTGTACTTTCATAATAAAAAGTTGGAAAAATAACAATAATTTTCTTATGTCATAAGAAATGAAGTTTAAAAGGACAAAGCTGGGACAAACTTCTTAACTCATTCAACAGTTGGACAGATCACCAAACACTACAGGCAAAAGAACCCTGCCTTAGTGGAACTTCCATTCTGTCTCCTTATTTCTGAGCTTCCTAATCTGCTAATTGGGTGAGGATGAGCGATAGCATTAAGTGTTAGACTTGATATCTTAAGGTCTCTTTCTACAGTATATGCTATTATTTCAGATACATGATTTTATTTGCTTTAAATAGATATGATACATTGTCTAACTTCTTCACCCTAGAGCACTATGAAAAATATTAAATAAAAATACTAACCAACACCACTTAGATACAGCCCATAACAGAGAATGGCTCTATGAGTTCCACTTTTTATGCTATTACAGACCCAACACAAGACACCACTGAACAATTTATTACTTTAAAAACATGCTAAACTGTGAGCTGGCTTTGTTTTTTATTTCTAAGATGATTAAGAAAAAAATGTCTATTTCAGATAGACGTGGAGAAAGGGGAACCCTCGTACACTGTTGGTAGGAATGTAAACTAGTGCAACTGCAATGGAGAACATTATGGAGGTTCCTCACAAAACAAAAAATAGAAATACCATATGACCCAGTAATCCCAACGCTGGGTATATATTCAAAAGAAAGGAAATCAGTATATGGAAAATATATCTACACTCCCATGTTTATTGCAGCACTATTCACAGTAACCAAGATTTGGAATCAACTTAAGTGTTCCTCAATAGATGAATGGATAAAGAAATTGTGGTACATATATGCAATGGAATATTATATAGCCATAAAAAGAATGAAATCCTGCTATTTGCATCAACATGGATGGAACTAGAGAACATCATATTAAATGAAATAAGCCAATCACATAAAGACAAATCTCCCATGTTCTCATTCATATGTGGTAGCTGAATATTAAAACAATTGCTCTCATAGAGATCAAGAGTAGGATGACAGTTACCAGAGACTAGGAAGGATAGTGGGGAAGAGAGGATAAAGTGGGGATGGTTAATGGACACAAAAACATAATTAGGTAGTTAGATAGAATGATAAATATTTGATAGCAAAACAAAGTGACTATGATCAAAAATAAATTTTGGTATAATTTGAAATAACTAAAATAGTGGAATTGGAATGTTCCTAACACAAATAAATGCTAAATGCCCAAGGTGATGGATTACTCTGATTTGATTAATATACATTATATGCCTGTATCAAAATATCACATATACTCTATAAATATATACAACTATTATGTACCCATAATAATTAAAAATAAAACATTTAAAAAAGTAGTAGTCAATGATAATCATTTTTATACATTTAGACATATATCAATTCAATAGAATCAAAATTTTTATTAAAACACATAAGAATTTTAAAAAATAGATTTAATAGGAAATACCTGAATAACATACATTTATGTATCTGTATAACTTGTACTGGGCCAAAATAAATATATTTCTTTAGCTTGCTTCCTAATGTTGCTTATACTCTGAATTCAAATGCAAAGTTAGATAAAAGGTCGATTGGTTTTTCTTTCCACTCTCTTTTTTTTTCATCTTTTGCATTTATCATTATTAATGAATCTTTTTTTGATGTTGATACTACTTGTGCAAGGATAATGGATAATAATAATTCATAACTCTCTAGCTTCTTACTGGATTTGGTCTTGTCATTTAACTACCCCCTTTATATGTGTATTTATGTGGGATGTTTGGGAGAGAGGGAAGGAATTTGAAAATCTATCTTTCATCAAATATACTTACTATTCAAATCAACTGTAATGACCGGGAAAAGTAGAAAAATGGAAAGTCAGAGCTTTCATATTTATTTTTAATGAAAAAATTAAGAAATTTGGGCTATAAAAGGAAAAACAAGTTATAATTCTGAAGAGAATCCTGGGCTTGGATTTCAAACAGGGATAAGAGAAAATGATTGGAGATTTCCCATCTAGACAGAGAGGATGGGATTCAAATTTACTAACATCACTAATAGAGGCAAGAATGAAGTATATTTAAAACTGAAGAGAGGACATAAGGCAACAATGTTGGGAAATTCATTTTAAGGTGGAAGAGAGATGAGAAGTTATCAGATCAATGTGAGCAAGAGCAAATATTTTTATTGTTTTTAAATGTCACGGAAAAGTGAAACAAGTTTGAGCAAATAAAGTTAAGAGGAAGCTTTCTTTTCTTTTCTTTATCGTTTATCTAATAAAGAATAGAAAGGAATTAGGGAGATCTTGCCTGCCTTTCTTTCTATCTTTTTCACCTTTTGTCCTCTACTGCCCAAGGGCACTGTGGGGAAGTATCAGAAGGTTGTGGCCCAGAAGAAAGAGGAGGTGAAGTACAAGTGAAAACAGTAAAGGAACTTTAAGCAAATCCGTACTTATGCCTGAGGCTTGGTGAAGTTATGAAGCAGATAAAGTATGGCTTTGGAAGACTGCTTTTCTCTAGATTTTTCTTCCCGCACTTCCCCATCCACAGGTACCCATCTCTCTACTTTCTTTATTATTAATACATTGTACTTCCAGCCTGGCCTGCTCTATCCGGATTAGCCTCACTTCCTGTGGTCTGTCCCCAAACAAAGCAACTACCGTGTTTCCCCAAAAATAAGACAGGGTCTTATATTTATTTTTCCTCAAGAAGACACCCTAGGGCTTATTTTCAGGGGATGTGTTATTTTCCCCTCAAAGCCTCAGCTTGCAGCACGCACAGGATGGCCGGGACCTGACAGGGGGAGCCAACCTTGTTTGTGGGGCTGCCCACAGCTTTCTGGTCACCTCTGGGATAGTAGTTTTCACGATGGGGCAGATGAGAAGGGCTGTTCATCTTCTTTACCGCTCCTCGACAAAATGCATAGGTTGTGCAGATATGCTGCGTAGCCACGCCCATCACTAGG
>VBSM01000483.1:2660440-2683872 GCA_008086735.1 Cheirogaleus medius
CTGAGCTCAAGCAATCCACCTACCTCAGCCTCCCAGAGTGCTAGGATTACAGGCATGAGCCACCGCACCCAGCTGTACACACTATTCTTAATATATAACGTTGTACATCATAAGGGCACCACAAATGCTTGTGGAAAGTTGATAGGAAGAATAAGGAGAAGGAAGAAAAGCAAGAAACGAAAGGTGAACAGGTTAAGTTGGTTCTTATTCTGCTCAGGAGGACCTGAGTTTTAAAAGACTACACTTGAAGTCGCAATTTAACCCCAAAGAGGAGATTAATTAATGCAGAAATTCGTATATCATGAGAATGACTCTGTTCCTGAAATCTTGCATGTGATGGTTGGAGAAGTATACCCAGGTCCCTTCACTTATAGTACTTGAAATTTCCTAGTTTGCCTCTATATAAGTCTAATTTCAACTTATAGTATAGAGTTTCCAAGTTTTCAAATATATGTAAAACATATATAACCACAATAATCGTGGTTAAATGCTTGTAAAATGCTATGGGAACTATAACAGGCTCTAAGTAGAGATGCTTGCAGTCTCTGAGTTCTCTTAAGAGACAGTGCCATTTATACACAATAATGCACATTCTCCAGTTTATTATTTAATACAATAAATTCTAACAATTTTTCAAAAGTGTCAATCTGATAAAAAAAAAAAAGGTTGGCCTTTATGTTTTATTAAGTTTGTATGCTTTCAGTAATCATTTCTTCCTGAGGAAATATTTCCTGGTGTTTTATTTTGTCATTTGTATTGGTTAATCTTTCTGTTAGAAACAGCTTTATCTTTTACTAAGAAAGAAAATTCAACAAGGAGAAGATACCTTTCCCTTTCCAACTGCATTTGGATTCAAAGTTGTATAAAGAGAAATGTGGAGAAAAAAGCTAAGGAGATTCTCCCACGGGAGTGTCAACTAGCCAGATCAGAGGCCACTGGAAAACCACAGGTGTTTGCTAAAGATTGTCCCTTTAATTCTGAGAAAATGGTTCCCTAATGATACCTTTTGTTTTTCACTCTAGGATAGCTTGTCATTGGTACATAAATGCCCATAGCTGGTTCTGTCAACATTTTTGCTTTGAAGATTATGTGCTTTATGAGGCAAAACATAGTAACACAAACATTTAAATTGCCCCCACATTTTACAACCTCAACTGTTGTATTTTATATAAAGGTCACAAAATGAATATTGTATTGATGAAAATTGGACATACCCTGAGGACTCCTGCTCCCTGAAATCACGAATGGAGCAGATTGAGAAATCAAAAGTGTATGCCGAAAAAGGTAGGTAAAGAGTAAAATCCTCAGAACAGTGACGATTTTCATTCCTAGAGGCTAGAAATAAGCAAAGGGAAAAGGTACTTCTTTCTTCATTTTGGAAATTTGATTTCCAATATTACTTGGATATAATATAAGTAATGTAAGTTTAAAAAAAGAATAATACAGTTTTAGTTACTTAGGAAAACAATAATGTGTATGAGGGACTCAAAAATAGTTTTAAAATATTACTATATGCTATAATCTATTTTTTGTTTGTTTTGTTTTGTTTCTTTTGGCCTCTATTTATCATGTGCCTACAGATTTTATGTTTAAGATACAACAAAACTTGTTGTATCTTAAAAACTCCTCAAAGTGCTTCAATGCAAGGGTGACTTGTCATATTTACAGAGTCAATGCGTCAGTCAGGAAAGCAAGAAGTTTCTTTGCAGACTAGTGGGCCATTTATTAAAACAATACTAATCTTCCTGACAGTCATACATTACTTTGTTTCTTCACTATCCATCTAAAATAATAATTGAAAAAAATTCTATTAAATTCCTAACAAATGGCTGAGAATATTCCAGCAACGCCAAACCAATTGTCAAGGAGTAGGTCTTTATTAAATGGGCTGATTTCTAACAGATAGACTTGAAACTTATATTTTTCGAGGTAATGCTTGCAAACAGCCATACTTTGCTTGGCCAGTTACTGGTTATTATTCTTCCCCTTCTAAATTGCCTTGATTCCTGTGGTAGAAAGGGTGCAAGTTGCCATGAGACTGTGTAGTCATTTTATCAATGAATTCTTCACATGTGTTTGTAAGTAATGGCTAAAGAATACATACACAGAAGAGCATAATTATATTTATTTTTCTAATTATTAATAATAATCTTTTCATGTTTCTGATTTTGCTCTGTTACTTTATAAATGCTCCCTAATTTGATACCAAAAAAACCATTATGTGGGTGCTAGTGTAATATTTTAGTCCAACTTCAAGCTAATCGTATTAATACAAACCTTCCTGCTTATGTATAGTTTCTGTAAAATAATCCTAATATAACTTATAAGTATGTCCAAACACTGCAAGTTAGACTCCCTTAGAAAATATTGATAGGTACCTTTTATATACCATTTATATATCTCATACTTGAAAAAAAGCTTAGCTAATTGGAGATTTGTGAAGTATCAAATGAAGTATTGATTTCATGATAGTTTGAAAGACTCTACCATGAAAATAATCTTCTGAAAATAAATAAATGCTGGATAGTTGACAAAAATAAAACTTTTTGAATGAAGCAAAGGATATAAAAGTTAACTCACCTAATTATGAGCATTTATGAGGCCAGTAGAACACATTTTCTTGACTGAGAATTTTAAACAGTTTTCAAAAACCCCTGGATATTTTACTGTTTACCACATCACTACTAAATTAGTAGCATAATAAAAATAGCTAACACTCTTGAGGAGATAGCATCGTCTAGATAATGTGCTTATGATAAATCCTCTCCAGGTATTATTATATTTAATATTTGCAACAAACTTATGAGACAGATACTATTGCCGCCATTTGACAGAAGAGATATAAGATTCATAAGCTTGGCTAAGGCTGCATAGTTTGTAAAGCACAAGGACTAGACTGAAAGCTAGATCTTCCCCTTGTGAAGCCCATCTCTTCCTCTTCACTGTATTGCACCCTTCCCTCAGCAAAGGGATTCTTTGCGTCTTCTCTCATGGACAAATTTTTAAAAAATTAAACCAAAAGAGAATTTGAATATGTCATATGTTGCCAAAAATATTTTATTGTACTCTTCACTGGTTCTTACCAATATCAATTAACCCTATTTGACTGGTTAGTGATAGTCTTGAAAGGATGAATTCATTTCCTAAAGATGTAGAAAATAGATTACTTAACTAAAAATGCAACTTTTACTCTAAACATTCTGACTAAATAACCAACAGAAATAAAATAGTTGTATATCAAAGCATATGAAGTATGGAAGTTACATTCACTATAAATTATAACATCATAGGACAATTAAGATTAATTAAAGACCAGATTGCTTTTAGCCCCACTAATGACTCTCAGAAGAATAAGCCTGATTTTGTTCATGACATCTAAAGGAAAAAGAACATTTAAAAAATTAATGCTAACTTTTTAAAGTTTATGAGTTGTTGCAAACGACCCACTCAAGGTGGGTTGATTTTGAAGCTGGAAGTAACATATTAATATGCTGCCCCAATAAATTTGCATTAATAATATGTATTCTATGAATAGCATTAGTATATTTTCAATAGACTCGTGTAGCCAACACTTACACGTCTTGATTCCTGAAGAAACCGTCCAACACAAGGTGAATTTTGAGTACTTAATGAATTACACATAGAAAGGATAACCTGTTTAAACTTATGTGAGTTGTGCTTTTTGCATAGCATTAATGTTTCCTAACTACTGTTTTGTTTAATTATCTTATGGGCAAAATCTTAAGGACTCTTAGAAAAGATAAAGCTTTGCCTTTCAAAGAAGCCACTACCATCTCCCACCGACCGAAAGAAGTATGACCACGACTTTGCCATCTCCACTTCCTTTCATGGGGTACACAATATTGTTCGGAATAAGAGCAAAATTCGCAAGGTGATCTGGTTGGTGGTGGTCCTGGGCTCAGTCTCACTCCTGGTATGGCAGATCTACAGTCGCTTGGTCAACTACTTCACATGGCCAATCACAACGTCCATAGAGGTTCAGTATGTGGAAAAGATGGAGTTCCCAGCTGTGACATTTTGTAATTTAAACAGGTAAAAATTACCCTTTTAATAATAATCAGTCCTTACAATTTTGCTAGGATAACTTTTCTTGAATGACTAACACGGAGTTTTCTTATGTGTTATGTCACTTCTGTAAAATCACTGAAGTTCTTAAATTGCACTTACAAGCATGAATTTAGGGGAGCAAAGAAGCTTATTGATTTTTTCCCACCTATTTTCCTTTCCTTCTTCCTTTCTTCCACAATTATATGCTAGGTAACACATCCAACCCTATGGTTAATTAGATATAAAAGTATTGATCCCTGCACTTAAAAAAGAGAAACACAATAAAAATCACAATACAATATGGTAATTGCACAATACAATAAAGCTATGTGCAAAGGCTCTGAAAGCACAGAGAACAGAGTGATAGTCTCTAGCTGGGGTGTTACGGAAGTCTGAATAATAAAAGATGACCAGAGGTGTCTAGGTAGAGATGAACAAGAACTAGAAGAGGAAACTACGGTGAAAACACATAAAGATATAAAATGTTCTAGTATATATATGAGGAGATATTTAATGTAGTAGAGGGTCAGTTCCATGGGTATGTGATCTATTCAGTTGCACAGGATCCTGAGCTCAAAAGAGTTTTACACTTGATTTAATGCTCTGCTGCACTGTCTTGAGTTCTTGACTACAACTTACTCCAGAAAATCGTAATCCATTGACTGAATTGTACACCAAGTGGGCTGTGAAGAGGGCAGCTTTTTCCATGACACCTCCCAGGCAAAGCCTTGTAATCGCCTATGGTGAGGGCTGAATGATCACAAATAGGATCTTTGCCTGGGGGAAGAAGGCACCTTAAAACCCACCACTCAGCTATTTGATCATAGGCAAGTCACTCAATCTTTTTAGTTTAAATTTTAATATTTATAAAATGAGAGAAAATAATCTACTTCACATCATTTTTGATACATTAGATGAGGTAGTACATACTCCATTTTGTTTCATTTCCTGGGGCATTTCTAGAACAGGTGCCCAATATATAGTAAATATCACAGCCTCTGACTGTTAGTATTTTAAGAACTGAAGATATATATCAAAGTTCCAGAAAGAAAAAACAAATCAACTCTCTCCCAAAAAGATTTCCAATACTGTTGCCTCATACTATTTTAAATGGTATGTGTTCTAACAAGGGCAAATATTGGGTGCAGGTTTCAACCAAGCCTTGGTTGAAAAAAAAAATGTAGATACCACTTGCAGAATAACAATGTGAGGAGATTCACTGACTCTATCCCCCTCAAAGCAACCATAACTGGTGAAAATTTATTTTAGGAAAAAAAGCAAACACACTTTGGAAATTGTCCTAAGGGAATACAGCAAAGAAAAAAATATTTATTCTTTCTATTCAAAGAACATCTACTATATCTAAATAAGAACAATGAGAGACTATAGAACATGAACAACAAACCTCTTCCTCTCTCCTCCTTTCTGTCTCAGCATGACAGAAGCTGCACTCTAGGTGTGTTTGGCCAGTAAGACAGGGACCCCTTTCCCCTCAGCTACCAGTCAAGGGCTACAGTGTGCCCTTGGAGATACAGGCTGCCAACATGTCTCATCCAATCCAGTTCCATGTTGCAGAGGCTAAATATCAGATGAATGTTGCTAAGAAATTGGGGGCACCCTTCCTCCATGTGACTCCCACTTGTAGGGTGGAGGCTGTACCCCAGGAATGGTAGGCTGAGAATACCCAGTCATTCTCATGCCAGCCTGTTCATAGGTGGAGGTTCCACATTGTGAGAAGCAAGGTCAGAAGAACAGAAACCACTAACCTATCCAGAACCCTGCTTGTAAAAGTTTTGCCCAGGAGGAGAGGCTTTAAAGTTCTCCCTGTGGAAATTTACTTTACTTATAACAGAGCATAGTGAAATTCAAGCCTAAAGGCACTCTCAAAAACAATTTATATTTTGGTGGTAAGTGATGAACAGGGCACTGGGAGCTCCATGAAATCAACAAGCTCGATCATTGCTTACCAGTGAGAATCCAGGAAACAAATACCCAAGATGGGCCATTCTGGGGTCAGAACAACTCTCAAAGACTGGCCTCAAAATTACTCCTGCAAAGGTGCCCAAATTTAATTAGATCAGACTGTAGAGCAATTTACGATCCATAGTATTTTTAAAAACAGTAGAGCCAGTAATAAATAGCCTAACACCTAGGTGTGTTACCAACAAAGGCAAAAAGCTGAACAGAGAGATTAGTAAAAGAGACAGTCAGACATGCCTGCTAGAATAACTGCCATTAAAGGATGACTGCATCTGTGCTCAAGACTGTTCCCACTAGGAGTTATATCAGAACTTCACACTGTGGGAGGAAATATACTTTACCAGAAAATTCCACTCAAGTAATTAAACAAGTAAAAAAACAGCATCAGCAAGCTCAGGACAAGGGGAAATTAGTATAGTGAGTGGAATAATGTCTCCCCCCAATTTTTCTCCATTGGAACCTCTGAGTGAACTTACTTGAATTTTGGGTCATTGCAGATATAATTAGTTAAGATGAGGTTATGCTGCATAACGGTGAGTCCTAAATTGAAAGACTGATGTTCTTATTGGAGAGGAGAGGACACACAGAGATACAGGGGAAAAGGCTATGGGAAACAAAAGTAGAGGTTGGCATTATCATGCCACAAGCCAAGGAATATTTGGGGACAAAAGACATGATACATATATAGATCAAAATGTAAAATAACAGATGTAAATCTAACTATATCGATAATAAAATTAAATTTGAATGGATTAGACAATCCAAAGGGCAGAGATTATCAGACTAGATTTAAAAAGACATCAACTATATGCTGTACACAGGAGACACACTTTAGATTCAAAGATGCAAATAGGTTAAAAGTAAAAGAAGGAAAAATGGTATATCATGCAAATAGCACTGATCAGAAAGCTAGAGAGGCTAACTTAATTTTAGATAAAATAGACTTCTAAACAATATATGTTAGTAGGCATAAAGATTGCCATTTTATAATGACAAAATGGTCAATCTATCAGGAAGATATAATCCAATCTATATAGTTGAAGTTTTCAGTATCCTACTTTTAGTAATCAATAGAACTAGACAGAGGCTCAGAAAAGAAACAGAAGACTTAAATATCCTTATAAGCCAACTAGACTTAACAAACATCTATAGAACACTCTAATCAACAATAGCAGAATCACATTCTTCTTATGTGCACATGAAACATTCTCTTAGGTAGACCATTTAGGAAGCCATGAAGTTAGGTTCGATAGGTTGAAAAGATTTTAAATCAGTCAAAGTATGTTCATCAATCACAGTAGAACAAAATTAAAGATCAATAATTGAAAGAAATTAAGGATATTTATAAATTTGTGAATATTTGTGAATATTACACAACATACACCTAAATAAACAAGTCAAAGAAGAAATCACAAGGGAAATTAGAAATACTTTGACATGAATAAAAATGAAGACACAACATACCAAACTTATAGAATGAAGCTAAAGCAGTTCTCAGAGGGAAAGTTATAGTTATAAATACCTAAAGAAAACATTTAATACTCTATGATCTAAGTACTTCTATAATTTTTAGTATGAAAGCCTAATTCATTTTGCATAAGTCAAATCTCAAATCAATGATTTCAGCTTTTGTTTTAGATGGTGGTATCCTAAAAAATTGATAGGGTTTTCTAGCTCAGTTAGATACAGTAAACGGCTAGAGATATCGTCAACTCCCAAAGTCTAATTTTATAGATAGATACTTAGGATATCAATTCTGGAGCATCATAGCCAACACTATTCAGCAAATTAATGACAGACCAGGAAAAAAACTCAAGCTATTTTCTAGTTCTCAAAGCCAATGTTCTGTATTTTTTTTAATTTCAGAATATTATGAGGGTACAAATGCTTAGATTACATGTAATTGTCTTTAAACATTTTAGCTTATGTGCCATATAAACAAACTTTGAAAAACTATGTATTTAACTTGCACATGTTAAATTGTTATCTAAATTTTTAACTATAACTTTCAGTAAGTTTATTTCTAATGTTTAAGAGATGAAAAATATTATCTTTCATATAAAATTATATTATAAATATTATATGACAAATATTGTATAATATCATAAGATATTGTATGTATGAGAAAAATAGGATAAAGATTTACTATTATAGAAATAAATATTTCATACAATTTCATAATATTGTAACTGCTTTATTGACTGAAACACACTGACAGAAACCATGTAAAACTTTTTTATCTGTGGACTTTAATCAAATACTCAAAAATCAGAAAGTCTTACCAAATAACCTAGTTACATTTTAGATAACAAATTTTATTATACTACTTCAGACTTTGTCAATTCAGAGGATTCCAGCAAGAACTCAAATACTCTGTTTCTAATGCCAAGCTTTACCCTAACAAGGAATGTGTATGACAGGGCAAGACAAGGTTTAAGGAGTCTTGATGAATTCTTAAATGAGTCTCCCAAAGCAAGCTGCAATTTAATTATGCACCTCTGTGTTAGAAGCCCTGAGTCTGTTACATACCAATATGCATTCTATGCTAAAATTTGTTATGGGTGACAAGTTAAAACTCTCATATATGGGAAAAGAACCATAGTGAAAAGAAGATCTGAAATTTTATTTCACTAAAATTCTCTGTGCCTAAGAACACTCAGACATATGCACATCTCAGTTTGAAGACGTGGTTCTAAACTGCATTGTCTCCAATTTACTTGAGAAGAAACAAAGCTTAATATTACAATTTACTTAAAGTTACCAAGTTAAGAACTGGAAAGAGGTCTGCTGATAAATCCCAATTCCTATACATCTGTTAAACTACCTTAGCAGCAGGAAATGGATACCTGAGATAAGGAAACTTTGTCAATGAATTTGGATTTTTACAAAGGGTTTACTCTTTACAATAGGTACCAGGGACCTATCCAGTGTATGTCAGAACAGATCATTTTTTAACACTTCCCTCCTCTACATGACAAAATTATTTTCAGTAATAGTCATAAAATTAAACAAATGATAATAATGATGGCCCATATGTTTTCATGCCAATAAAAATGTTAACCACTTCAGTACGGCGCTCACTAGCCGGGAAACCTTGCCCACAGCCGGCACTTATAGTCTGCACGATAGTTTGTGCTGTGCATTGACGACGCATCCGTTTTGCTCTTGTGTGATGAGGAAAGCTTTAAAGCACTGAAAGCTTGTTTTACTTTACAGGCAGCTTTACTTGTAATGTAAATCAGAATAGATAACATACACATATATGTTTTCATTACCTTATTTTTAAATGTTCACAATTTTATTTTGATAAATGAAAAATTAGAAAAGTCATATCACGGCTGTCGGCTAAAGTCGCTGTGCGCCTTCATCTGTGGCTATCGAATATAGTCGACGCTGGTACCAAAGTGGTTAAAAATTAAAATAAGTTTAATACAAAAATAGGAAAAAAGTAATGCATTAATACTTTTTAATACTTACATACTCTTTTGGGAAAACAAAAAGGAAAAACGTTTTTGTCTTTTGCAGTAATGAATAACAGCATTTTCATTGCTTCCATTTTTTAGCCTTTCTTTTTCATTTTTTATCAATGACTTCATCAAAATTAACTTGCTTCATGTATTCATGTTCCATAGCACAGTCAGATTTGTCAGTCTATTTTCATTCATAGTTGATTAAAGAATATTTATCAATTTTAATATTGAAAAGTTTCTTTCACATTAAGTAATAGTTATACAAATAGGAAGAAAACTCACTCCTAAGGATACATTTGGCAGAGATTCATAAAAATCACATTTCACAAAAAATTCCAGAAAGTGTAATACTGTTCATGACCTGGTACTTGGTATCAATTCTAATGGTTTCTAAATGTCTCTTGTCAAAAATTTCCACTAAAGTATCTTCATCATTAGATCCATCATAAAATTCTATTATATTTGGTAAAAAACTTCTGGATTTTGTTTTCTTCTATTAAAAATCAGAAATAATGATTGCATACAGGGATTACTGATGCTATTTGATCAATTGTTTTAAAACAAGTAATTCAAATACTGGATCTTCATCTTTATAATCACTGTGCTTCTTTATCTCAATCTCTTTAAATGCAAAAAAATAGTTAAAGGATTTTCAATAAAAGATAAAATCATTCATCTCATATACGAATATAAAATAAACACATGGCAAAGAATTCATTAGAAAATGGTAAAGTGTTAAATTGGCTCAAAGGAGAATCCAAAGAGCAGATATTCTTCCTCATTTTCCTTCTCCACAAAATGATCTATGAAATATACATTTCTTTTTAATACATGGGAGACTTGTATGGATTTTGGCAGGACTCAATGAAGGGCTGAGTCAGGTAACTTGTACATCAGATAAAACTGACTCATTTGGGTCATATAATTTGGGGAAGTTTATTTAGAACCATTAATATACATAAAAAGAACAGATTTAGTAATTGGATACCAGATGTTAAATTGTTTAAACAAATCAATATGTGTTTGTTATATTTTCTTTTACTAGGCTCTCATCAGTATATGTTAAATAAAAGAGTAAGGCAAACTCTAAGCAAATTTTCTGAAAGGAGAACTTGGAAAAATGTTGAGGTTCAAATTAAAATTGAAAACGAACTCAACTCAATGCACAACACTTTGGTTTTATGCTGAATATACATCTCGCAAAACATTTTTACTTTCTTGGTCTTAATATTGTTGGACTTTGTTCACTAACTTTAATTCAACTATATAAATTACCCTCGTGGTCTCAAATATTATCAGTATAATAGAAAACTCTTTAAAAGAATATTTCAAGATACTCTCCTATTAACCTTTTTATCTATTGTATATATACCTCCTACAGGTGTGGTAATTTCTTTATTTCTCTGCATAATCATTTGGAAAAGAATCCAGTGAACATGTATGAGGAAGTATTGACTTAGACTATGCAAGATTCCATTGTTGCCAGGCTTTGGAGCCAATCCTAGGTATCCTCAGGTTAGAAACCTGAAGTAGTTTAGAAGTCCATCCCTCAATAGAGGGTCAAAACTGTGCTTCTCCCACAAATCTGTTGTTAATGCAAACTGTTAATGCCACAAAAGATCCCAAAAATATTTTTGACCAAGAAAAGCAAGGTTATTAGAACCACTGTAGTTAGGTAGAGTATCACCATGATGGAGCTTAATAGTATCACAGAATAGGGAAGTCAAAAAAGGATTTTTATAGGGTTTTACGACCTGGGCTGGCCTTGCAAGGCTTAGAGCTGGTAATGTCAGGTGTTATATTAGATGCTGATCATGAAAGTAGTTTTTCATCTCTTAAAGTATATGTAATGTCGGTTTGGGTTTTTTTCTTCCATCTTTTGTTTTGTATATACTCTACTTTGACTGAGAAAGGATTTAATATGGCCTGTATCAGAAAGAAAAATTATATATATATTTATTGTATATAATATATAGAATATATATAAATACGTAAATATTTTTATATGTATAAGTAAAACTTATATAATATAAAGTGAAAATAAAATCTGGGATATCAAATAGGTCCAGGCAAGAGACGCAGACCATATACCCCATACAACCACCAAGAGTGGACTACACATTCTGTTCTATGCTTTCTAGCCGCCAATATGAAGAGAGAACATTTGTTCATTTTCAAAATTTATAATATCCAAAATATGAAAGTCCTGATCATGTTTTGAAAGGAATGTAAGGCATGCAAAATAAAGAACCATACATAATGCAAGGCAGACATTGCTCAGCAAAATAAGAAATGAAGAATTAAAAAGCAATACAGTAGTTGGATTAAATAGATCACTTCTGCTTTGACTGCCAGAAAATACTTTGACACAAATGAGGCATTTATTTAATGAATACTTACCTAACCCTCACCATATTCCGGACACCTTTCTAAATGTTTTAGGAAAATATAATTAATGTAATCATCAAAATAACATTTTGAGGTAGGTTATATTAACACACAGGGAGATGCAGAAATTTGCTATCACACCATTAAGTGGCTGTAAAAATTAGGCTTGACTGGAAACAGAATCATTATGAGTGGCAGAGATAAAGGGGTATTATAAAGATTAAGCCCCGTTCAATAATGTGAGCTGCTTAAGCAATCTTTGTAAGTCCACTGCCTCTGTTCCTGGTGCTGGGATTCAAGGCAGCAGGGCCAGCAGCAGAAGGGAAAATGAATGTGAAGTTGGGGAAACAAATACAAGCTGGAAATGTCTGTCTCATTATCACTACCTCCAATTCCAATGGCACGGATGACCTGCAGGCTAGTTGGCACCTTCACCAGGTTGCCATCTCACTAACCCAGGATTTGAGGAAGCTAAAGGCTAAGGAGCTCAGACAGGAGCTGGAGGAGCTATGGTCCTGACTGCTGCCCTGGATCAGCAAGTCCAGTGAGCAGATGAACTGCAGTGTGGGTAAACTACCTCAGCTTCTGTGCTACAGTAAACTTCAGAGTGTAACTAGATACATACAAGGATTAGACAGCCAGGAAATACAGTTCCAGCTTAGCTAAGCAGATGCAAAACAAAGCCACTCACAGGAAATCTGGCTTTTAACTATATGTCCTTAACAACTACACATTCACACCTCTTCCTTTAAGTTGGGTCTTGAAGACCCATTAGGAGTTACCCAGACCACAATCTGGGAAGTATTCCAGGTAAATGAAACTATATGTACAAATATAAGATAAATTGCACAATATGTCAAAGACCTTTTGGAACCAATGATGCTTGAATGTACATGAGGGAGATTTTAGGAGATAAGAAGAAGTTAATAGCATCCAGATGTGTGGTCTCTGTCTTGTAGATAATTGCAAGTTTTTCTTATTCTAACTATTGCCTTCATTCCTACTAATAGGTTCCAAACAGATGCTGTAGCCAAATTCAGTGTTATTTTTTTCTTATGGCATGTTGTGTCCAAAGTCCTCCATCGTCAGGAAATCAGTGCCAATTCCACTGGCTCTAAAGAGGCTGTTGATTTTGTTAAAAGTCACCAAAACTTCAGCATTGCAGAATTTATCAGGAACAATGGGTTTTATCTCAACAGTAGCACTTTGTTGGACTGTGACTTTTTTGGAATGCCATGTGGTCCAAAGGTAATGATTTGATATTTCTTCAAATATAATCAATATAATAAGATACTTTATTGTACTGTTTCACCTTGAGATAAAGTTTACTCCCATGGAGAATCAATCTAAGTTTGCTCAAAGATTGTATTTCACTAGCTCATCCTTATGATATCAGGGGTATGGAATGTACATGAGACATATTTCCTCTTTCGAGAAGTTAGATAAGGAAAAAATCAAAACAGAAATCTTTGGTTGCCTTTCTTGTATCATAATCTTCAAAAACTTAACATAAGAGGATATTTTAATTCTTTCCATTCGTCAACAAACCCAGCCTATTCCAAGATAGCATTTTTATCATCATTAAGCCTCTGATTTTATGCTTGTGACATTGCATCAGAAGCTATAGAAAATAAAAGGACCCCAGCATTTTACTATGAAAATTATATGTAACAGATATAGTATATATTCACTCGTAGTACATAAAATCCTGTTTTCATTATTTATATATATAATCTACATTTAAGATACAATGCTGTATATATCTGGAATCTATTAATAAAGAAATGTGTAGGCAATTTGATCCCATATTTCCTGTATCAGCAATTCTATAGCCTGTGTTGTTATGGTGAGTCTAAGTCAACTTCACAAATTCCTGGTTCTGGAATACAATTGCTTATACTTTTGGTAGACTCCCTTAGCACACAGTAAACAGAAAAGAAATGCCTGAGTGACATTTGACAGAGATAAAGTTTGGGTCTAAACTCTTCATTTAGAAATGAAGCTCTTCTAATGCTGTTTTTATCTACCAACGTACTCAACTTACCACCTCAAAATTTTGCATTAGCAATGAATAGTAAGCTGAAGAGTAAAAGTAATGAATTAGTTTAATTAACTGGGAACTCTAAGAGTAGGGCTGGCTTCAGAAAATGCTGAACTTTTTAGTTTAAAATAGTCCTATTTATTTATTTTTGTCTTTGTTGCCTGTGCTTTTGAGCCCTTAGACATAAAACCTTTTCCCAGGCCAACACCTGAACTATTTTCCCTGTGTTTTCTTTTAATAGTTTTATAGTTTCGAGTCTTACATTTAAGTTTTTAATCCATCTTGAGTTGATTTTTATATATGGCAAGAGATAGGAATCCAGTTTCATTTTTCTGTATATAGATATTCAATTTTCCCAGCACCATTTATTGAAGAGGGTGTCCTTTCCTCAGTGTATGTTCTCGGTGCCTTTGTCAAAAATCAGTTCTCTATACATACATGGATTTTTTTCTGGGGTCTCTATTCTGTTGCATTGATCTATGTGTCTGTTCTTGTACCGTACCATGCTGTTTTGGTTACTATAGCTTTGTAATATATTTTGAAGTCAGGTGATGCCTCCAGCTTTGTTCATTTTGATCAGGATTGCTTTGACTATTCAGGTTCTTTTTGTTGTTGTTGTTGTTATTTCAAACAAATTTTAGGATTGATTTTCTATTTCCATGAAAAGTGATGTTAGTATTTTGATAGAGATTGCACTCAATCTGTAAATTGCTTTAGGCAGTATGGTCATTTTAATGATGTTAATTTGTTAATTCTTTCAATTCATAAGCAAGGAATGTCTTTCCATTTGTTTGTGTCCCCTTCAATTTCTTTCATCAATTTTGTACTTTTGCTTCTAGAGGTCTTTCACCTCCTCCATGAAATACATTCCTAGGTATTTTATTATATTTTTGGTAGCTATTGTAAATGAGATAGCATTCTTGATTTCTTTCTCAGCTAGTTCATTATTAGGATATAGAAATGCTACTGATTTTTGCATGTTGATTTTGCATCATGCAACTTTACTGAATTTATTTATCAGATCTAAGAGTTTTTTGGTGGAGTCTTCAGGTATTTCTATATATAAAATCATATTCTCTGCAAAGAGGGACAATTTGACTTCTTTTCCAATTTAAATGACTCTTAGTTCTTTCTTTTGCCTAATTGCTCTGGATAGGACCATCAGTACTATATTGAATAGGAGTGGTGAAAGTGGGCATCCTTGATTTGTTCCAGTTCTTAGATGAAAGGCTTTCGGCTTTTCCCCATTCAGTATGATATTAGCTGTGAGTTTGTCATTTATGGCCTTTATTATGTGAGGTATGCTCCTTCCATGCTTAGCTTTTTGAGAGTTTTTTTCATAAAAGGATGTTAAATTTTATCAAATAATGTTTTAAATGTATAAAAACATGACATGCTTAATTATATACAAAAATGTCTCATTTAAATAATCATGACTGGGCATGGTGGCTCAAATTTACAATCCTAGCACTTTGGGAGGCCGAGATGGGAGGATCGCTTAAGGACAGAAGTTTAAGACCAGTGAGAACAATATAATGAGACCCCCATTTCTACATAAAATATTTAAAAATTAGCCAGGCATGGTGGTGCACACCTGTAGTCCCAGTTACTTGGGAGGCTGAGGCAGGAGAATCACTTGAGCCCAGGTGTTTGAGGTTACTGTGAGCTACGATGACCCCACTGCACTCTAGCCTGGGCACCAGAGCTAGATCCTGTCTCAAAAACAAAAACAAACTAAATAATCACATGCAAATTGACTAGTGCATATTATTAAAAAAATAAAACTATCGTTGTGTGTACACATAAATCATCAGATTATTTATTCTTTTTGATATTTCTGCATTGTCAGACATCTGTGATTTAACAATAAGTTATAGCAATTAAACTTTAGAAGTAACAAAAATACACAATTGATTGTGTTTCATTCGGTTCATTTTTATATTGGAGGATTTTGCACATGTCTTCACTGAATATGGAAATTGTTTTACTTTTAATAATGGTGAAACCATCCAAGCAAAGAAAAAAGTGAGTGTTTCTGGAAGAGGTTTAAGCTTGCTCTTCAACATCAATCAGGTATTGAATTTTCTGCAATCTACCCGGGTTCAAAACAATTATGACAAGGAGTTTTATCAGAATGTTTTGCCTTATCAAATAGTTCCTACAAGTTACATATTACTTCATTGTTAATTTAGCATATAGTCTCATGGATTCTATATAAATACTGAGTTGTAGATAAAATAGGCAAAATTTTGAAGCATAACCTAGAAATTTTTAGCTATTCTACTGACTTCAATTATTGTAACTCCAGGAAATGTTCATGCCACAAAATAAGGAAACCCAGAGATTTCTAAATTGCAATGTATATAGTTATTTTAAGATAACTCTATGTATTTAAAATAATTTCAGAAAGATTTTCATGTAAATAAGGCAATATGCTTTAGAAAGCAACTATACAAACATATTTTACAAACCTTATAATCTATATCTGCAAAGGTGATGAAAAAAATAACTGCTGTGTAAATAGACTTTGCCAAAGCCTAGCTTTTGTAAAGTTGTAATGGGCCTAAGAAGTTCTAAGTGTTCAGGCCTAGGAGGCAGATGTTCAGGCACCTAAGAAATCCAGTAATGTTATCTTCAAGGGTACCCAGTATAGCTCTCACCTTCTGTCTTTCATAACCACTTCTAGAATTACACATTTAGAGGTATTCTACTCCAATACTGTGGTTTTATAAATGGGGATTCTGAAATGCTAGGGATTAAATATCCAAAATCACATAATTAATGTCAAAGATAGGAAATAAGCCTGGTGTTCCTAAATCCTACGAAACTACCCCACCTCCCGGTCCGAGTGCAAGAGGCCATTGGCTACTTTTAAAGAATTTTTAAGGCACTTTTCATAGCTTTCTCCTGTATCCCTATTCAAGATATATATTTTTGATATCCGAACACAACATTGCACACTCCAATGCCTGTACCTATGCATACTTGTATATATATTTAATTAATATATTCAAGTCATTCAACTATTAGTTATATGGTCTGTTTGAATATTAAATTATAAATTTTATAAACTAGAATTTTCCAAATATTTTTAGAATGCAATTAAAATCTAAAAATTCAATGCAATGTTGCATAAGTAAATGGCACTGAGTTTTTTTTCCAGTCTGGCCAGTTAAGTGTTTCTTAGAAGGTTATAACAGGCCCAGGAGAAAAAGAGTTCTGAGTTACAAATAGAATATTAAGCATGTTTATTAACTACAATTAATTACATACGCAGATGACCCATTGACAGAGAAATCATTATAGTCTGAAGTCTATCCCATCTCCTTATAGCCTGAAACTACAACTAATGACAAGGTCACCAGAAGTTTAGTCTTAAATTTCTTCGACTGACATAAGATTTGTATAAAAGGAGTGCAAATCTTCACTTATATGGGAAAACTAATTTGAATTTTAAATAAGGCCAGTGATTTTAATTGCTAAGAAAAGAAGATCAGATGATTTTCTAAAACAAATGCATCAAGAGAACAGCCAAGAAGTCAGCAACTAAAAGGTCACTAGGTGAAGAGAGGGTCAGAGGAAATAAGATCATTAACAGTCATCTTACATACTAATGACATTTAGTATGTACTTTAGTAGTATGAGGTTAAAAATGATCCATGGAAAACTATAAAGGCCTTGAGCTGTAATTTGGCCGTGAAAGGTATGTCAAGTTGTTTAATTTCAAAGTTCTTATATAAAAAGAGATTAAATTCTAACATAAAATATTGATTTTGGATGTCAGATGCTATCGCGAGATGATAAAACTCAATCCTAAACTTGTGTTGAATTGATATAGTAAATTTGCAATTTGGGGGAAAATGTACTTTTATTTCAGGAGGAATTCACCGACAACCCAGCTCTTGGTTTTCTTGACGCTGGGATCATCTTTGTTATTCATTCGCCAAAGAAGGTGCCACAGCTTGATGGTGTAGGCTTGTCAACACCTGCGGGAATGCACGCACGGGTAACCATGCGCCAAATGAAGGTAAATGCTTGAAAGATGTGGAGTCTGAGGGAATTAGGTGGGATAGTGAATGCATGAAATACATAAATAATACTTTTCACTGGAAACCCCTTTCGTCCATGCCTTTAGAACATCACTGAAAATTCCAAATTTCATTTCAGATTCTTTTTCTTTATATGGAGGCACATATTTAGTAGAAACAGGAAATTCACATATACAATATAAGTGAAAGCTGGGAAGCCTATCAAATATCCAAGGCGACTCTAAATGTCATTAGAAATGGAAAGAGTCATTGAGTGTAAGGAGACATCTAAGTTGCTGAGCTATGCTTTCTCAGTGGGACTATCTGGGAAGGAGACAATAAAGTAGAAATAGCAGGGATCTTAGAGTCAGGCTGGTCTGACAAGTCTCCATTTGCCAGCCACTTGCTCAGTAATTTCCTTAATTAGCTTCCTGAATTTGCATCTCCTTTCTGCATGGCAGAGGTGATATGTCCCCTTCATAGCAATGAAGTTTAAGTGAAGTGGCATAAAGAAAGCACTTACCATTGTTGCCTGGCACACAGTAGGTTCTCAGCAAAGAATCTTTCTTTTTTCTTTGTGATTTTGGTTGCTGTTTTGTTGATGGGCTGATGAATTTGGCAACATGACATTTGCATAAATGACTTTTTTTCTTATGTGAGTTAATTTTTAGAATAATCTCTTTTTCTTGATTAGCATTTGGGATATATGTTAAAAGACCACTATTATATTAATGAATACTTACCTTCAGGGACTTTCAGGTTAATAGAGGAGGCAAAATAGGCAAATGTAGTTAATTTTAAAAAATCAAGGAGCTCTGAAAGAAAAGTAAAAATGTATATCATCAGCCTTTGTGGTGGAAAATGGGTGGTTTGACTTGGATAAGTCTCCTGAACTGGGTGTTTATTTTATCTTAAGACAGTTCATCAAGAATATCCTTGGGGAGAATGCAATCCTAACATCAAGCTGCAGAATTTTAGCAACTACAGCACTTCCGGTTGCTTGAAGGAATGTAAAGCCCAGCACATAAAAAAGCAATGTGGATGTTTGCCTTTTCTGCTTCCTGGTAAATATTGATGACTTTCCCCTTATT
Source organism: Cheirogaleus medius (assembly GCA_008086735.1). NCBI lineage: Eukaryota > Metazoa > Chordata > Mammalia > Primates > Cheirogaleidae > Cheirogaleus > Cheirogaleus medius. The sequence goes on from VBSM01000483.1 coordinate 2,679,507, forward strand.
TAATTATATTTACTTAATTCAAAATATATAAAATGAACATATCATTAAATTGTTTTCCATTCTTATGAAATTCTATGCTGGAAAATCATCCATTTGCCAAATATAACCTCAAGAGACAAATTTTAAATCATGAAATCATAGCAGAGATTTCCGGGAAAAAAAAATTGTGTTATCAGGGAGGGTCCCCAATTCTTATTCCCAAAGACTGAAATCAGATGATCTCAAATGTCTAAAATGGCACATCAAGATTTTCTCAATTTTAGAAAGAAAAATGAGCTTATGTATATGTCTTACCGATTCTTAAAAAAAAAAACCCTGGAAAATAGTTTTTTTTCTGACTGTAAAAGAGACTTCAGGCCTCCTTTGCATACAATTTAAAACATTTCTAGAACCATGGGTATGAGGCAAGCATCCAAGGGTGCAATAGGGCAGCAGGGATAAGAGCTGGATCGGCACTGGGCTGCTCAGCTCAGATCCACAGTTCTCATCTCTGGGATCTTGGACACATGACTTAACCTCTCTCACCTGCTGGAAGAAGTGGGGTTGGGGAGGGTGGGAGGAGAATAATATTCTTACCTTATAGGGTTGTTGTAAAGATAAAAAGGGGTATGTGAGTGGTTTGAAAAGTGCATGGCACAGAATATAGACTATAGTCTGTATAAATGTTATTAGTGTGGAATCAGATAGGCTTTAGTTTTAGGTGCTAGATGTAGGTACAATTTGCATGTCCTCAATAATGGGAGGTTAGCAAGAAATTTCCTTAATGAATGATCTGTGGGGCCAGCTCTTCATAGGTTCCCGAGGCTATGACTTGATTTTCTTTTTACATCTTGTAACAACACTACATACCTACCAAACTATTGCTCAGAGATTTCCAGAATCATCACTTCCTTCTTTTAGAATCCAGATTATTGATCTCTGGTCCCTTCAAAAACTGCCATTCTATAAAACATTGTGTAAAACTCTGGCTCTGATTTGTCATTTCTAATTACATTGGCAAAGTTACTGGAAACAAGTCTGAACTTATTGATGCAGAATACTGTTTAAAATTTTAAAAATTACTATTTCTTACAAAACACAAAGTGAATAATTAATATGGACCAGAAATAAGGCAAGATGCTATATAAAACACAAAGCATGATATTTGCATGAACTTTAGGATATATCAGAAGTTTTCAAGAATATCATCTTATTTGGTTAGATACTCACATATCCCTCTAAGTCTATTTATAGATGAGGAAACTCAGATTTCTGAACATTAAATTAATTAGCTAAGTGTTAGGGGCTCTCCTATTGCGGGATGAGAAAGAATTCTCGACTCAGAGATAAAAACAGGCTTAAAGCAAGGAGTTTATTTTACTTTCCAAGGGAGGAAAGGGCACAGCATGAAAGGAAGAAGGAATGCCAGCCCTGAGAATGAGTGGCTTGGAATTTTATTGTAGTTATAGAGAGTAGAGCAGTTATTGTGAAATGATAATGGAAGGCGGCCATTTTCTGTTAGGCTGGTTTTATCTGGCTCCTTGATCTGGTTTCTCAGAATTCGGTTTAGCAGGTGCTCAGGGGGCTACATGCCCTTTCTTGCTTGTTCAGTACTTTTCCAGTTCTGCAAAACAAGCTCTTAAAAAGACAAGTTAACCGCCAGGTGGGGTTGTGCAAGAAGCAAACAATGGGGCCAGCACACTGTTGTGTGCAGCGATGTTTTTGTGTTAGATGATTTTCTAGCAATGCTGTCCTTTCACTAAGGTAACTCCACTAACACTCTGTAGAAGCAATCTCTAAAATCAGCTTTTCCAATATGGGTTGTTTCCAAAATTCCATTGTTGTTTATAATGGAAGAAATGTTATTGCCAAAAGTAAGGCACAATTTGGAAAAATGAGGCTTTTTCCTAACTTAATTTTGAAGGTAGATTTTTTTTCTTTTCTTACTTCTTTCAATTTTTTCACAAAGAACACTTCTTTATACAGGGTGTCCCAATAGTCACCATACATAGGGAACATGGGAAATTGTAGCTAAATTGTAGCTATTATTTACAAAATATTCATTACAAAATTTTTCCTTTGTATGGGGACTTTTGGGACACCCTGTCATTAGCCTAGCATTCCACAAATTGTCCACAAATTGTAAGTGGACAATCTCTTTTGGTTATTTTCGGAAGTATTATTAAACCTTATGGCTATCCTCAGAAACCACATGGGTTATACCAATAGACAAATATTGTATTAAGCTAAATGACTAAGGCTTTAGAATCAGCCCTAGGATTAGACCCTGATACATACTGGTTTTACTACTTGTCTAAAGGTCCACAGCAGGTGCTTAGCAAATATTGGTACTTATCTGCCCCCATCTCATTCCTAGAAAGGCTGCCCATATATATACACACACACACAATGGGATTCTATTTACCTCAGTGGATAGAGGGAGCAGGATGGAAAATACACAAAATGTACCAAGGCTTAGTTTCTTCATCTGTAAAATGAAGATTCTCAAATCACAAGATTGTGAGCAAGAGCAAATGAGATGATAACTATGAAAGTAACTTAAAATTTGAAAACTACCAACATTTAAAAATTACTATTGGCATTAAAGATTTTAGAATGATATAGACAGATGGAAAGAAATATAGAAATAAATAAAAACATTATTCTTCCTCCCAACATATATTTTCACTGGGTATTAACATGCTTTCATACTTTTGAATGGATGGGAGATGGATGAATGAATGAATGAATGAATGGAGGTAAGAAAGGCATTTTTGTCATTAGGTCACTTATTTTATAAAGTGTAAAGTCTCTATCTGTTATACTCATTGTTTTTAAGGAAATGGGATAGAATGTGACCTACAAAAATACTACAATTGTGTTTCTCCTATACTTGGTAAGTGGTTTTATTTACTTCTTTTATTTTTAGGATTTATATTAATGTTGCTCAGTGTAATTCAGGACATTAAATCCTAATGGATACCTCAGAAATGAAACAGAATATAGACTATAAGAGGGAGGGTTTTTAATGTTCTTAAACAGTAGCTTATATAAACATATACAGTAAAAACAAACAAACAGAAACAAAAACCCTCTGATTTTAAGACATATCTAAATTAAAGATACATAGTGACAAAGTAAGAGCAAGAGAGTTCAGTTTTTATTTCTAAATCTTTATATTGTTTTTTAAATTTTGTATTTTTTAATAATCAAAATAGCCTTTCTGTTTTTTCTTATTACATAAATAAAATGTGTCTGTTGTGAATAGTTCAAACATTACAGAATGGAAAAGAAACCATGTAAAAAATCAGTAGAAGTTGCATCACTCTGAGAATTACTCCCTCTGTTTGGGAATCATCCTTTCGTTCATTAATTTTATTATACATATGTTATACATACAATTTTTTTCATAAATGGAATCATAATCATATATGCTGTATTTATTGGGGACAGCCTTTTTATTTTTTTGCTTACATACCTCCTATCTTAACTCCCAATCAATGTAAACAGTATGGTATATTCTACCATAACTTTCTCCACATATATAGCTTTATATTTATGACTTTAAATCATTGATTTTTTATTAAAATAGAATCCTAATATGTACACTTTTATGAAACTTGTTTTTCTAACCCATTGTGGAAATATCTCCAAAACAATGGAATTGATTTAATGGGTTCTTTTCAATGGTTGTAAAATATTTCACAGTAAGAATATGTGTCAAAGGGATCTTATATTTTCTTATAGCCCACAAGTGAATGTGCAAAACACATAATACTAACCAATAGAGTGGGAATTATGCTGCCAAATTTCTTCTGATTTCCTATCCCTGATGAAGGCTGGAGGGGGAGCTTAGGGAAAGAAATCAGGCAGTTCTGCATCAACTGTTGTGGGATAATGAGGTCAGAGGGCTGTGTGTGTGAAACTGTGTATGTCAGTGTGTGGGTGTGTGTGAGTATGTGTATGTGTGTGTGTGGGAGTATGTGAGAGTGTGTGTGTGTGTGTGAGTGTATGTGTATGTGAGTGTATGTGGGAGTACAGGAGGTATTAGTGTGTGAGAGTGTGTGTGTGAGTGTGAGAGTATGTGTATGTGAGTGTGTGAATGTGTATGTGTATGTGAGTGTGTGGGTCTAGAAAGTGTGTGTGAGAGTATGTGCGTGTGTATGTGAATATGTGGGTGTATATGAGTGTGTGTGAGTATGTGAATGTGTGAGCACATGTATGTGAGAGTGTGTATGGGAAGGTGGGTGTGTGAGAGTATGTGTACATGAGTGTGTGTGAGTGTGTATGTGTATGTGACTGTGTGGGTGTATACGAGTGTGAGAGTACATGAGTGTGTGAGGAGTGTGTGTGTGAGGGCACGTGTATGTGAGTGAGGAGTGTGTGT
>VBSM01000483.1:2683972-2696851 GCA_008086735.1 Cheirogaleus medius
ATAATTGTACATATTCATGGGGTACATAGTGATATTTCAATACATATAATGTATGGTGATCAGATCGGGGTAGTTTATCCACCATATCAAACATCTATCATTTCTTTGTGTTGAGAATATTTAATATCCTCCTTCTACCTATTTGAAACAATATATTATTGTCAACTATAGTCATTCTACAGTGGTAGAACCACCCTTTTTTTTTTTTTTACCATTGAAAGTGAAATTATAAACTTTGAAAAGCTCTATCTTCCCCATTGTGAAATACTCCTCTTCTTTGAATTCCCTACCCTGATTTTCATTTCAGACCACATTGAACTTAAGGAATTATGTACAGTGGGAACACATAATTCTAGCTGTCCTGTGTCTTGTGAAGAAACGGAATACCCTGCCACTATTTCTTATTCCAGTTTCCCAAGTAAAAAAGCTTTGAAATATCTCTCCAAGAAGTTGAATAAAAGCCAGAAATATATCAGGTAATCTTGTTAGTCTTATAAATTACTTGTAATTAATGTGAATATTTCCTTTACTGAAAACTCTCAAAGACTCAGGAAATAAAATTCCTATCAATCAAGGGAGGTGACAGCTTGTCGCTGAATTAACAATGATAGCATAGAATTTTTAAATTAGATAACATCATGTCTCTCAACCACTTACTTTAATTGTGTGAAAGGAAAATGAGGAATTTGCTTGAGGAATTTGCTCATGATCACATTTTTACTGCCCCCACTGGGGAAAATAATAATTCTGCCTAATATCAATGAATGCTCTAAAATATGAAAATTCCTTACCAGTATATTATATAGTTTGAGGCTTCTAGTAACTACATAAGGTAAATGGAACAGAAATTATCATTCTAATGTTACAGATGAGGAAACAGAAGCACACGGTATTTTAAGTAACTGTCCTGTAAAGATAGCAGCACAGAATGAAGGTGTGGCCAAGACCTTTGACTCTCATCCCCATATACTTTCCACAGAGGCATGTGATTCCAATTCCTCTGATTAACTGAGCATTAAATGAGTTCTCTTTCTGCTATACCATGCTGCCTCTTAGTAATTACAGATCAAATCTCAGAAATAACTCTTTGTTTTTTAATTGGGAACAACCTTAACGTTTCTCTTTACTTTTTATTTATATTTTTAGGCCTAGGACATGAAACAGCAATAAAGTATTTTGGTATTTGTACTTATATTTACTAATATAAAAAAATATATTAACTAATTTAAAATTGATTTACACTTGCACAGTCAAGAACTTGACTTTGAAAGTGTGTTTTGATTCCAGTTTTAGCTTTGTATTTAATTTAGAAAAATATTTTCCTCATGTAAATGCCTACACAGTAAAGTGATCTTTACAAATCAGAAAGAAAAAGTATTTTCAAGAGAGGACTGAAGGAGGTATGATTTCAAACACTTAGCAGATAAAAAAAAGAAGAGTTACAAAATTCGTAATTATGTCTTTATTTACACTTCCGACTCCAACACAGGTATCTCTGTATTTCATTTTAATGTGGGAAACTGATTTGCTTGTAATGTCATTCCTGTTGTATCTAAATATGGCTTAAAAGAGCACCTTGCATGACTTTTGGCTGATAAAAATCTCCTGGATTTCATTATTATTTAATACGCAGAGAATAGGCATGATTTTGGAGACATGTTGGTGAACCAGAAAAGAAAGCCATATAAAAACAAGATGATCCTAAAGAATGCTGTTTTTCCCCCAAAACTCAGATTATTATAAATGTAGCTCCAATTAATCCTATCACATAATTGACATGTAGGGACCTCACATGGTTGGGAATAGTGGAGGCTATTACCAGGAGGATTAAGGTAAAGAGCTGAACAAAAGTGGCTAGACTCAGAGGTTGCCCGAATCCTAGATAGAGGCAGTTAGAAGTCATACATATGATTAAGAAACTTGTTTGTGGACAGAAATCAAAGAGTGCTGAATCAGAAAATATAAATGCAAGCTGGGGGGCAGCAGCTCATGCCTGTAATCCCAGCACTCTGGGAGGCTGAGGTAGGAAGATCACTTGAGGCCAGGAGTTGGAGACCATCCTGGGCAACATAGTGAGACCTCACCTCTATAAAAACTGAATGGAAAAAAAAAATTAGCCAGTTGTAGTGGTTCACACCTGTAGTCCCAGCTACTTGAGAGCTCTGAAGCTGAAGATGGAAGGATTGCATAAACCCGGGAGCTGTAGGCTGCAGTGAGCTATGATCAGGCCACTGCACTCCAGCCTGGCCAACAGAGTAAGACTATCTCAAAAAACAAAAAAACAATAAGAAAACACAAATGCAGTTTGTCAAAAGAGTGGATGTTAAAATCTTAGCAGTAGTAAGATTAAAAAAGAAGCAAACTCTACTTTAAGCATGAATTCCTATGTATGTCTTCCTGGAGCAGAAATCAAAGCCACACGATGGCCAACCCAGGGTCCCAGGTGACAGCTGCTGGACCCCAAAATGATAAGAAGCTCCGCTTGACTGAACAGGCAGTGAGGTGGTGAATATAAGGGTAAATTGCGGCTGGATATAAGCCTATTTCATTAGCAAAACAAGTGAATTTTTTAAATTGTTCCATTTTAACTTAAATTTTGAAATAAAAATTGTTTGCTTTGTGCAAAACCAATTCATTCCCCTTAAGGCAGAATTAATGTTCAAGCATCCGAAAGCATGTCTTTAGTTTTGTAACACAATGAAAAACTCAGTTTTTATTTTATAATATGCCTCTCATGACACAAACAAATATTCTTGGACTTAAATCCTGAACAATTTCACTCTCACCATGAGGCACAGATTCAGTGTGACCCAAATTACTGGGCAAATCAGCTGCTTGAGAGAAATTGAGTAAATATCACAATATTTTTGTGGGGGAGGAATTCATCTTCTCTCAAAAACACAGATGGACAATGTTTGGAAATGATTATGAATGTTGTGCTTGGGAAATTAAACAATATTATCAGTGTACATGCAAATTAGGAGCACAACAGAGGCTAAAAAGATTGAAATACTACTGAAATTTCTGTACTTCCAAGACAACTTTATTGTTTCTATCACTTTGGCAATTGCTTTATTATATGTAAATATTACCATACGCCCCATTATCTATTTCAACATAGTACATTCTCCTGTTACCCAGAGTTAAACCAATGGATATTAAGTAAACATATTAATGATGTATTTTAAATTAAGTATATTTGGGAATACTGGTTTCAAAAACTGTAAACAATAAGAAGAGTGATTTACAGCCACGTTTCTTAGATACATTAAAGAATATCATATAATTCTAGAAAACATCGTTAATAGGATCCATTTTTAATGACAATTGTTGCCATTTGCAAATCATGAGTTGGTTGGTTTCCACCTCACCTTATTACCCAGGTGAATATTTAGCCACTCATTTATTGGTTTCCTCTTTAATTTGTTCCCTTATGTGTCCATTTTACAAATATATAATGAGCACCTACAATGTGTTAGGATTCGAGGAGTATTCGAAGCATTAGCGATACCTCAGTATGCAAGACAAAAACCTTGTCTTGTTGTGCTATGTCCACTGGGATGGAGATAGATCATAAATATATCTAGTCATGTCATATCGTGCTAAGTGCTGTGGAGGAAAGGCTGCAGAGAAGCAGTCTCAGGAAGCCAGAGCCAGGGGGGGTTGTTTGCAGTGTTGTGGGGCATGATCAGGAAAGACCTTCCTGAGAAGGTGAAATTTGAGCAAAGACCCAATGCAGAGGTTCTCAGAACTCCATGGGGAGAGTTTTACCTGCAGTATTCTGGGAAGTCTTGGGGTGGGGTGTGGAGGTTGAAGAGAAGAGTGACATGAAGTGGCAAGTTGAGGCGTATATTTTAGTTATTGTGTGAACAGAGGTGTGTATTTGTTGAGGTGAGTGCATTAAAGTTGGAAGCAGAACGAATGGTGAGGAAGCCATTGCAAAAATTCAGGTGTGAAATAATGAAGGACTAGGCAAAGGTGGTAGCACTGAGTGGGCTGAGAGGTGGCAGCAGTCCAGACACATTTTGAAGGTCAGGCAAATAGGGTTTCCTGATGAATTGGCTACGGGTGTGAAATTTTATAGTACATTATACATTGGGGGAAATAGCAAGAGTTTGACTTGGAATATGTTAAATTTGAAATATTTGTTAGACATCCAAGTAGAAATATTAAGAGGCAATTGAATATATTATTGAAGTTCAAAGAAGAGATGTGGCTGGAGATAGAGAGTGAGAGCTTTCAAGAGCCCATAAAGAGCTGTAATTTTATCTTTTAAAAGTTTTAATTTTTTTTTTATTTTTAAGAGAGCTATTATTTTAAAATAATGTTTAGCCACTCTGGTCACATATAAAGATTTCTAGAAGATGTTAAGGAAGCAGAGTCTTTGCCCAAATATACATTAATGACATAGAGGAAATAACTAGCATTTATTGAACACGCAATATTCATCAGGTTCTGTGCCAGGTTCTATACATTATTTAATTTCTCTTAGCCACAACTCTGTGAGTTAAACTAAAATTCTGACTACTCATGAAGATTCCAAGATTCAGGAAAATAGTGTGGGTCGCATAAGTAATGAGGGACAGAACCAGGGTTTGAATTAAACTTAAAAAGACCTTTAAATTTCTGTAAATACTTTACTTAGTGGATATTTCCATTTAATGTCTTTTTTAGTTTCTTGGAAATGAGGTGGAGAAAAATAATTCCTTCTCCTAAACACTAACATGACAAAAACACCTAATTAAATCATACTAATTGTGATTAATATTGAATCTAATTCTGTGCCTAATTCAACAATTAAGAACATCTAAATCAAAAATGAATATTACTTTTGTCAGCTGGGAGTTAAATGTAGTACTGACAATCATGAACTATGATAACTCTGTTTTTATCCCTAGGGAGAATCTTGTAAACATTGAAATAAACTATAGTGATTTAAACTATAAGATAACCCAGCAGCAAAAAGCAGTGAGTGTGCCTGAGTTACTTGGTAAGTGTTATTTAGTTGTTCCTCAATTTTTAAACATTTTTCATTAGTTTTTTTTCCCTTCTTTCATATTTAAGGTTTAGCTTATCTATGAAGGAAAAATAATCAATAATCAATAATACTTGTCATTCGGCTACTGTGTGACTCTTACAGCACGTTTCGGCAATCCTGCATCTGGGTAGAAAGTCAACCAACAGTCTCATATCTCCACCCCAGAGTGGGTTGAAAAAAACTCGAGGAAGCAAAATTAGATATTTAGTTTACAATCACTGTTCACTGGCCTTCATCACAGTCCTTAACAAACTTAATTGCTGATTTCCTAGATCTCACTGCATCTTAGAGGAGGCCAGGCAAGAGACAGAAGAGGACATTAGAATCAGACAAAGCCAAAGTGACAGCAGTCGGACATAGCAGCGGAGACTGACTGTGAATAGGGAGGAAGTATACAAATTCCCCAAAGCTCTTGGAGAAGCCTATATTCATTACCACACTTTACAAAAATAGAATGATCCTAAGAATGGCCCAGGGCAATGAGATCATTGATTAATAATGTAACCTATTTAAAAAAAGCAGTGCTGGAGTGGTCAAATTCACAGACAGAAAGTAGAATGGTGATTGCCAGGGGCTGAGAGGAGGAGGGAATGGGGAGTTAGTGTTCAATGCATACAGTTTCCATGGGGAAGATGAAAAAGGTCTGGAAATGGGTGAAGAAAATGGTTGCATAACAATGTGAATGTACTTAACACCATAGATCTGCACACTAAAACATTGTTAAAATGGTATATTTTGCTTTATGCATATTTTACCACAATAAAAAAGCATATATAATAAAAATAAATATAAATTTTAAAATCATCCCAAAAAAGGCAATACTATGCTAATATACTTTGGTTAAGTGAAATATAAATGCTTAAAAAGAAATGGTTTAGACACTTGAAGTCACAACTTGCTTGGAAATTAATTTTCTGGAAAACATTATCATCCAGTAATGCCATCTGGATGACATTTCTGTTCCTTATGTAACACATGGACCTGAATTTGTAATTATCTAGGATCTTTTATGACTTTACCAAGCTTTTACATCCTCCAAAGCCTTTGAATTATATTTTTGGAAACAGATTTTCTGTTTGCTTTTTCCTCTGTGCTTTTTGAGATGATTTGTATGACTATTACTATAAGATATTAGTTATTGCTATAACTTTATTGATACCACATTTTAAAATAATACACTGAACCCATCCTCCTATAATATCAGTATACAATTAACTTATGATCTTCAAATAATTTAACTTCTAATAATGTCTAATTTGCTGTTTATGGAAAAATGACATTCAATTACTTTATTGGTTTTATTACAGCAGATGTTGGTGGTCAGCTGGGCCTATTTTGTGGGGCCAGTATAATTACAATTATAGAAATTATTGAATATATATTCACCAATTTCTGCTGGATATGCATTTTCTTTTTGGTGAAGATACCTGAAATGACCCAGTGGACTCCTCCGCCTCAGAATCATCTGGGGAATAAAAATAGAATAGAGGAATGTTAATGTTAATGTTCACAAGAATAAAAGCATTTGCTTTTTTCTTCACAATACCTTCAGATTTATCATGACTAATTCATTGTTATATAACTTTATAATGTAGTCTTGGAGTTCAATAAAAGCCAATGAAGATATGTATCTCTTTATAAATATTTTTTTCTATCCATCTATTTGTTCTTGGTTGTGTCTGTCTGTATATTTATTTAATATATGAAAGAAATGGGCACTATTTATTTCACCTTAGTATTTCCAGTACCTAGAACAGCAGAGATTACTTGGTTGGAATTTCATAAATTTATTTTCAATGAATAAATGTTTGTACAATGGAAAAAAACACATTTTTATGACTAAATATGTAAACTATATGGGATAAATAAACTATGAAAAGACAGAATACTTCTTTCTTCAGGAAATAGTGTATATGATTTATGCTTTATAAAGTTTTTGAGAATTTTCATTTTCACTAAGATTCAACTCTTTTTTCTTTTACTTGAAGTGTTCTATTATAAATTACTTTTGGAGAGGCAGAAATCTATATTTTCTATATAGGTATACACTTAAATCTAATTGAAAATAAGATTACATCTGTAGTTTATTGAATGTACATGGCATTTTGTCATTTTTTCCCCAAGCACTTCTATTTACTTACTTAATCTAGAGAGGAAATTCTAGAGTTTCAGTGTTCTCCTTACCCTTGTGGCTATAGACCTACTTTCAACTGCTCAGAATAGTCAATCAATGGTGAATTGTTCAGAAGGCTTCTTAAACATAGTTGAGAAATCATAACCAAGTCAAAGACTTCTAACCTCTAATTCATTCTCTGTAGTACTGCATTTTTTTCCAGACACCATGAAAATAGGTTGGAAAAATCTTGAAATGTTGTCTTTAAGCTTAATGGTAAGCAAGTGCTAGTACCTAGGGAATGAGGCCAATGCAATCTGGTGGTAGTTAAATTAGAAATATGTATATCTCATGACTCAGAAATCCCTATCTTGAGTAAATACTTCAGAGAAATTCTCCTACAAAGACATGGCACACATCTTCTCACTTCCTACATTGCGATTCTTCTACTTATCCAAATAGCGATCCTAAACTAAACCAAGGAGATTCGATTCTTTCCCTTTCCTTCAACATACTGAACAATTTGAAACAATTTTGTATTTTCAGTGATTCATAGAAAAACTCTTTAAATTTTGTTACGGGTCTCACATAAAATGGGTCAAGTAGCAGAATATACAATTAGCAGAATATACAACTGAGAAGACTCTCCTACTTTTTGGACTTAATGAAGCTTGCATTATAAAAAATATTAAGTGTTTCATATAGTCCACTAATTTCTTTTCCAATATTCCTATACTATGAAAATGACAAATATATATAAAAAGACCCTTGAACAATGCAGGAGTTAGGGATGCTGACCCCCCACACAGCTGAAAATTCATACATAACTATTGACTTCTCAAGCCAGAATCCTTACCTATAACATAAACAGTCAATGAACACATATTTTGCATGCTATATGTATAAAATTATATACTATTCTTATAATAAAGTAATCTAGACAAAAGAAAACGTTAAAATCATAAGAAAGAGAAAATATATGTACTATTTATTAAGTTGAAGTGGATCATGATAAAGGTCTCCATCCTTGTCATCTTCACATGGAGCAGGCTAAGGAGGAGGAGGAAGAAGAGGGGTTGGTCTTGCTGTCTCAGGGGTGGCAGAGGCAGAAGAAAATGCCCATGAAAGTGAACCCAAGCAGTTCAAGCCTGCGCTGCTCAAAAGTCAACTGTATTTTGTTTGAAATAAATCAAATAGGATTGATGTCATGGAAGAGCTAACGCTAAGAATGGAGATTCTTAAATTCGTTATTGAAGGTGGGTAAACATATATAACCCCATAAAAACGATGTGTAATTCCTACATTATCAAGTGAGAATGGGAGTCGGAGGGAGGCAATATGCTTTACCTTTGCACTTAAAGTGGTTGTTGCTTATAGTAAACATCTGCAAAAATTGTCAAGGAAAGTAAAAGAATAAATTGGCAAATGCAGCTCATCATGTTTCAAAATTTGGGGGAAGACAATGGGGTAATGAAATTTCTGATATAACTTAGTATACTCTTTAGTTTTAAAATGAAAGTCATCATAATTTTGTGGGCTTTTTTTGATTTGGACAAAAAGAAAGAGTTTTTGTCCAATATGGTTAATGAAATATTTTTATACACAAAATACTAATTAGAATGCTAGTCAATTAGTAAACTAGTTATTGTGATCACATATTTTTAAAGGTAGTGAAGTGATAGGAAGTAGCAGAAACTTCGCCTTTTTGCCCTTTGCTTTCTACATTGACTATAGATTTATGATATAGAGCAACACAAATTTAAATGCCTAATTTAAAATGCCTTTAGAACAAAGAGGGAAAATATGACAACGAAATTGAGGAATCCTTTGGGTCAGCATCATAACAGGTGCCGAGCAGCAGCAGAACATCAGAGGGTGTCTGTCAGTGACAGGTCCTAGCACTCAACACCAGCACCTGAACAGATTTAGTGAGTGCAGGGCCTGGCTGGTCTTGTCTCTCTTATTTGAAACTCTCAAATCAAGAAATTTTGACATCTTTTTTCTAACCTTCCTCTTACAATCCTATGATGAGGCATAGTAAGTATGTTTCTATTCTTATGGAGTTACAGAGACAAGGAAACAATAAAGATGTTATTAATTTTAGCTCTGTTTAAGAAAAATAAAAAGCAAAGGAAAACCTAGTTTTAGGGGGTTTTTTGGTTTTGTTTTTTTGAAAACCTAGTTATTTAATCTGCTTATATTTTCAGGAATTTAAAATTCAGATCTCTGTATCTAAGTGTGATCCAGGTTTCTTTAGGTACACATAATTATCATTTTAAATCTGGTTAATAACATCTTTCAAATTCTCTAAAAAACATACACACACACACACTTGTTCTCATATACTTGTGCTAGTGGTGAGAGTGGAAGGTATTCATGGGGAAATTCTACGTGAATTTAAATGAATAATAAAAACAGCTAGTAAAATCATTATGCTTCTCAAGATAGAATTTAATAAGAGTAGTCAAATTTAGTATATACGTTGAAACTATTTAAAAAATAATCCCACCATGTATGCATTTTTTTTTTTGCTAATCACGTACTCTTTTAATGGCACCATTTAGAAGAAAATACATGTATAACCTTGAATGCTGAGATGTGTTCATATAAATCAATAATATTTTGCTATCTGAAAGTAAGAACAATTGCTAACAATTTAAATATTTTTGCCTTAAATTCATAACAAATTGCTATTTTTTCTGGAGATCACTAATATAAGGAAATTCACAATTCCTCCAGGTAGGCCAAGAGAGATTTGGGAGAACTGGGACTTGGTGAAGAGGAAAGACAGAAGAGACTCCAGCCACGGAGTCCTTAGGCTGGCGCTGGACTCCCTGTGATTGAATACAGCCAGGGAAATTTAGAAGATTGAGAATAATAATAATAATAACTTTTAATCTTGAGGTTTTGTACTCTGTGTAGCTATTCCCTTCCGATACTCTCCTTCAAATCTTCAGTGACACGTTGTTAAAAACCACACCATGGTATCAGCCATGGAGGAGCATGCATATGTGAAGAGAAAGCTGTTCCAGTAAATAAATCTACAGCCAGCACAAAGGACAAACAACCAAGTGGAAAGCACAGATGCTTTACAAATTGTACAGATGTCATTCCTCCTTGCCCAGCTGATTCTCCAGTACTTGAAGGAAGGACACCTGACAATACTAAATTCCCCGTGTGTGGCCAGACTCTGTACTGGCTGCTGAGGCTGATGAGTGGATGTGCAGTCCCTGGCCTGAGTTCTTTCACAGTTTATTTGACAAGAAGAGGGCAAGTCAATAAAATTATCGCACAGAGAAGAATAGCAATAGTGTTATACCCAGGTCATATGGAAGCGCAGACCTACCTTAGATTGAAAAATCTCTTTTAAGTTTCTGGGAGACTGTGTTATAAGCCTTACAAAGAAAAACTCAAAAAACATTCTCATATTGAGAAGCCCATACAAATAAAATTCAATGCTAGTCACGGTGGCAGGGTGTGTAAAACCAAGTTTTACCAACCTTCGTGGAGGATGCCTTCCACATCCAGGAATCGTGCACTCTCTGCAGATGCCTTAACAGAAGGATACAGTAAATGACACTCTTTCCCTACCTTTATAGCCCATCAGAGTTTGCTATTGGAGTTAGTCAATTTCACAGTCTGAAAACTCTAGGACCAATCTGGTTTTCCGGCAGAAGAACGTTAAGCCTTTTGTACATAGAAGGGCCACATTTGTATTAGGTTGTTTCTTCTACTGGACACCCTATGGATCCTCCTGTTCTAGCCTTTATGATTGCTATCTTGTGATCCACATCTAGTGCGAGCATGTTCCCTCTTTCTAGTCCTGCTTTGGCCCCCTGCACGTGCCCCTGGCTTCCAAATCCTGTGTCGTAAGATTTAAGGCCAATACCATTTGCCATATCTCCTTCACGCTCCCTGCTAGCTTGCCTGACTAAAACCTCATCACCTGCCACAAATTATCTAATGTTAAAACACCCATCAGACGTTCACCACTTGCCGGCCGCTTTCTTCCCTGTGATTTGAGAGGCATCGGGGCATGCTGGGTGGAAGGAGGAGCTCTGGATCTGGTTGCCCGGGTGTGGATACTGGCTCTACCACTCACTCTCTGACTTCTGGAGAGTTCCTCAAACTTTATGTGCTCCAACTTCCTCATGAGTGAAATTGAAGTGTTAATAAGAGTATTCACTCAATGGATTGCTACAAGGATTAAACACATGAAAAATGTTACAAACAATGTCGACGCACAGTACTACAGACGGTAGTATTGCTCCCTGCTTGCCGTGCTGGGAGTTGTGAGCTTGAGGGGCAGTAGGGATTCCAATCACCACTTATCCCAATGGCTTCATGCCTGTTAAGTTTTATTATCAACTATAATGCAACACAATATTCAAAGAAATATACATTTTAAAGGAGAGTGTTATAACATCTATTAGTGTACTCCCATTTTTAAAAGAACTCTTTCTAAAAGGGCTTTACATGTCAAGAAATGCAATGAGCTGTATTGAATGAGTTTTGAATTCCAAACATTCATGAATCAGGAACAACTTCTGGTAAATTCAGAGAATGGCATGTGGTCAGGGTGGTAGGGATAGTTGCTCCTCCTGAAGTCTCAAGGATTCCTATACTTCCGGGATACTTTATTGAGCACAAGTCAAGTAAAAATTGTTCATGTGTAAATGAATGTGCAAATCTTCTGGTAGTTATCTTTTGCATAATTCTCTTTCAGTTAATACTTTCATGATAGTCCTGTCAAGTACAAAAAAGAAGAGGTGGGGTTGACAGGGAAAGAACATTTAACAGGAATACAAATGAAAAAAAAAGAAATATAATGTGGGTGGTAACTGAATGATGAACCAGATCTTTATAAAGAGCCTTAATTTTGTCAAAAGATAATAAGGTACTACTGAGTGCTTTATAATTGCTTCTCAGTAAAAAATTGCAAAAGAATTGTCAAGTGAAAATGTAAGATCCTTTATCATCTCAAAACATTAAGTTGCTAATGTTAGAAACTAATATAAAAAGGTCTAATTCTTTTTCTTAAATATTTTTCTAGGTATCTCTCATATAGAATTCATTTTCCTTTATTACTCTTCCTACCACCATTTATACTATGTTATAATACATAGTGTTCAAGTTCAAAAGAAAGGCTGTATACAGAACTACATGTTATAAATCAAAATAAAAAGTATAAGCATGCAATGCCTATACCTTTTTTCTTTATCAATGACTACTTTCACTTTCAACTATTCAGCTACTTTTCTTGTTTTCTTTCACAAATAACAAGGTTGATTCAATTTGTTGGCCAGGAAGAAACTAAACAATCAAATATCTGTGATGATTATTAGTTTTGTATGAAAGATCCCATTAGCAGCCTGTAAATCTAGACCTGCACTATCCAACATGATAGCTACTAGCTTTATGTGACCACTGAGCACTTGAAATGTGGCTGGTCTGAATTTAGATCTGCTGCAAATGTGAAGTACACACCAGATTTAAAAGACTTGGCATAAAATAAAGAATGTATACTATCTAACTAGCAATTTTAAATGAATTACATATTGAAATGATATTTTGCTTATACTGGGTTAGATAAAATATATTATTAAAATCAATTTCACTGATTTCTTTCTACTTTTTGAAGTGTGGCTACTAGCAATTTTTAAATTTAAAAATTTACATGTCTGGCCGGGCGCGGTGGCTCACGCCTGTAATCCTAGCACTCTGGGAG
>VBSM01000483.1:2696951-2841863 GCA_008086735.1 Cheirogaleus medius
AAAAAAAAAAAAAAAAATTTACATGTCATATGTGATTTACATTTTTAATCTCTCCTTATATTTCTGTTAGACTATGCTGATAGAGACTAACGACACAGTTTTCTAAAAACAACTTTAAAAATATTGTGCTTTGGAGGAAAAAATAGTTATACATTATATATCAAGGAATTACAACAATCCATTATTTAATATGCTGTTCTATACTTACTACTCAGGATATAAAATCATTAAACAGGTGCCAAAAACATCATTGCACACACAAACTGGCACCCTGCTCATAGGCTTTGAACACCTAACACACTTAACCCCAAAATCCTTTCTATCTCTAACTCTCCAAGCTACTGGATGCTGTAGACAGGCCACTAGACTGTCAGATCCTCCAGTTGAAATCTGCATATTTCCTGAGACTTTACAGGCTCTGCCCTCACCTTGTGTCAGATTACAGGACACGAACTCCCCAGGAACTACCCTTCCCACGCCCATTCAGAATACCAGTTGCCAGGGAGCAGAGAATTAGTAACTGGTTTCGCTCATGCCTTACACTGTAATAATTTTTACAAAAAATAAACAAAATCTCTTTGGTTATGTTATTTGTACAAATATGTTCATAACAATATGCAATCACAATGTCAAGTGTAGGGGCTGTGGTTATCCAGAACTTTGATTATATGATATTCATGGATATATGTAAATTATATTGACTTTTTTTTCATATGATGCAGAAAACCACAAAAGGGACAGTATTTACAGATTTTTTGAAAGTGTTTTGTAAGTTAATACTTTTGTGTAACTCTTTTTTCCCTGATGATCTAAAGCTGCTTGATAGGCAACGGTGGTCACCACTTTATAAAACAGACAATAAATTTCACTAATAATAATAAAAGCAAATACAACCTGTATGTAACACTCACTGACACCTCCTATCTTTAAGAAGTCATTTTCTATTCAAAAGTATGATGGTGAGATTTGGCTGTTTAAGCCCTATTTTGAATAGACTGTACCACAGTAACCGTGTGAATTGGAAGACGGTAATTGAAATAGAGATACAGTTTCTTCCCTTATTTTTGGGTAATCAAAAATGTAACTCTTTATTAAAAAATTTAAATTTAGCTAACATAATTAAATATTATAGAGCACATGTTTAATACAGGCACATACATTAATACTCATAAACTAATCAGGATCTAGTCAGTTGATTTTAGCTTGGAGTCAAAAGTCTTTACAATGTGTTTGCCTCAGATTTATTCGGTTTTTAGAAATTATCTTTCAAATCCCTCAGTTGATCTATTCAATGTTCCTAAACTGTTAAAGTTAGTATAGTCAAAAATTTAGATTATACTCCCAAAAGAGCTAGGCCAAAGTCACAGCACAAATGCATTGAATTTTTTACCAAAGAAATGATGGAATTTTGGAGTAGTAATTAACTTTAGATATCATCTTGACCCACTCCTTCTACACAGGTTAGGAAATTGAGTTCTTCTAAGAAGTGATGTGACTTGTGAGGGCCAGTGTTTCCTTCCCAGAACTGGACTCGATTCTCTGCACAGTTTTTTGTTTTGTCTTATGATTGTTTTGTTAATCTATACTATATTTCTTCCCTACCCTATATTAATAGAAAAAGTAGTAAGGAAGAATCACAAATGCGTTTTTTCATTAATGCAAAATAAGGGTTTTTCCAATTTCATCCTTATAAATAAACAGTACTTTCTTATGTGTACTCAACAACTTTTAATACAAACTGGATGCAATTTAGTTTGCTTATAATAATACTGAGCAAAGCAATTGCTTCTATTACAAATTGCTTGTTTTAAACAATTTATACTGCTTCCTACAGAATTAGCAGGAACTATTCGGGTGAAATTTCTGAACAAGATATGTGTGAATAGATTTCATGCTGTACAAATGGTCATAATGGGTAGAAATAATGATTTTTATGGCATTCCTT
Source organism: Cheirogaleus medius (assembly GCA_008086735.1). Taxonomy (NCBI): domain Eukaryota; kingdom Metazoa; phylum Chordata; class Mammalia; order Primates; family Cheirogaleidae; genus Cheirogaleus; species Cheirogaleus medius. The sequence continues at coordinate 2,698,897 of VBSM01000483.1, forward strand.
TGAACCTGACGGAGAGAAGGAGGAGTGAATTTAGGGTTACACACAGAAAGTGAGAGCCTGTTGGGAGCCCAAACGGTGAACAAGAGAGAACCTATGTCCTTCCCTGTTCTTTTCCAAACTTCAGTTCCAAACAGCATTCTCTGCTGCCCTCTAGAGCGTCTAAGAGCCATTAGTGACAGCAGCAAAAAAAAAAAAAAAAAAAAAAAAAACAAACCACAAACCAACAGGTAAGCAAACAAGAAATTATTCCCCTCTCCAATGACAAAGAAAACAGAACATATCATTTGGCAAATCATTTCTAGATTTAAACCAAATGAAGTAATGAATTAGTTCTGAAATATATATATTTAAATTGGTATTTAATTATAAACGTGTAAAACCATGCACATAGCTTTTCAATTCAAACTGATAAACTGCTATCTTTTCATAACATTTGGTTCTAATTTTCTGGTGGTTTTCATTGGGTTTGTTTGAAGTTTCAGCAAAGTTAAAGTGTGTTCAATGGTTTTTCTTGTTGATTCTCTTGTTTTTTCATGCCATGCGCTGTCCACGATTTAGTTTTACCAGTATCTGTTACCAATAATTCACAAATTTACATTTCTTAGATTATCCTTCTGTCTCTTCTGAAAAGGGAAGCCAAAGTTACGACTCCTCTGATCTCTTCATATTTCAATTAGATCTGCCAACAACTCTAGGGAGTGGTTATTATAATCGCTGTTTTTACAATGAAAGAAGCAAGCAACAAAAAACTTACATGGCTTTACCAAAATCAGAGAGCTAGTCACAGGTTGTTTGGAAATTCAACCTAGGTTGGCCCAACCTGAAAAAAGAAAATTCTATTCTCTCTACCGCATTAATGCAACCTGGAAAGAAAGAATAGTCATTTCTCTTTTAAATGTATTCACAAGAACTTCAAACTCATGTCTAATATTATTCTTATGGCCTTTCTCCTAAGCTCAGTTACCCTTCTACATCCTCCACCCTGTTCAGTGGAAACATCAATACACTAACAAAGCCAGAAGACTTCTCCTAGGCTCTGACCTTCTCTCCTCCCCACCCCTCTTAGCCATAAGTAATTATTCACCTTTAATAGTGAACTGTGATCACTCTTCAATTGGCCTTCCTGCTCTGCCATCACCTTAAAGCAGGCCCGTGCACGAAGTACAATAGCCTTCTCACTCCACCTTCATGCCCAAGTTCCTTCCCTCTAAATTGGCCCTGACACCAATGACAATATGATTTTCTCCAAGCACAAATTTAATAGAGGCATTTTAACCCTTTTTTGCCTCTTCTTTTCTCCAATCTCATTTATTATTCCTCATTCCCTTCAAATCTTGTTTCTAGCCCCATGACTCCAAGAGACTACTTCCTCCATTCCTTCACTCAACAAATATTTATCAAGTGCCTATTTTGTGGAAGGTTCGAGGGATATCTAGAGAAAGAGGAACCATTTAACCCTTAATAAACTTAAAGTCTAATAAGGAAATATATACATATATATTTATAGCAGATAACATGCTAAGCGTTTTAAGTATTGCAGGACAATAGGGGAAGTGAAACTTGCTAAAGAGACTCAGGAAAGGCTCCAATAAGAGGATAATGAGCTGAGTCTAAAAGAGAAATAAGTTTGCAGCAGAGCATGGGTAAGGAGCATTCCTGACAGAGCATGGTGTAAGATTACAAAGGTAGCAACTAGCCAATGAAGCTGATAAAAGTGACAATTTTTCTATGCTTTGCTAAGCTGTATAGACAATGAATAGCATGTAAGTGATCTTAGGCCAGAAAGTAATTTGGATTTGTGGAAAATCACTGTGGCAGGAATCTTGAGAGTTTGGAATGAAGGGGGAAACTCTACTTTTAAGTAGACCTACCATTTGATCCCCAAATCCCACAGCTGGGTATTTACTCAAAGGAAAAAAGGACCTTTTATAAAAAATACACCTGCACCCAAATGTTTATAGCAGCGCAATTCACAATTACAAAGATGTGGAAACAACCCAAGTGTTCATCAATACATTGGTGGATTAATAAAATGTGGTGTATGCACACCATGGAGTACTACTCAGCCATAAAAAAGAATGGTGAACTAATACCTCTTGTATTAACCTGGATGGAACTGGAGACCATTCTTCTAAGTGAAGTATCACAAGAATGGAAAAACAAACACCATGTGTACTCACCATTAAATTGGATTGAGGAACACTTACGTGCACATATGGAAATAAAACTCATCGGAAATCAAGCAGGTGGAAGAAGGGAGCACAGGATGAGTAAATTCACACCTAACAGGTACAATGCACACTATCTGGGTGATGGACACACTTTGACTCCAAATGTACAAAAGCAATGTATGTAACCAAAACGTTTGTACCCCTGTAATAGTCCGAAATAAAATAACAAGATAGGAAGTCGACATATTTATAAGAAAGATCTTGCAATGGTTCAGGTTAGAGATGATGAGTGCCTGAACTAGGAGAGTTTAGGCAGAATAAAGTAGACTTTTAAGAACATTCAAGATGTTAAAATGGGAATGCAATGTCTTTGAAGGCAGAGATGTTTTGTTTGTTGATATATCCCAAATACCCAGTGCCTGCCACAAGTAAATGCTCAAGAAACATATGTAGGATTCTGGGAAGACGGCAGAGTCACTGTAGTTTTTGAGTGTCTCTGAATCTCCCCTAAAAACAGGCAGAAAAACTATTCCCACTTCTCTTAAGTTACTGTAACTTCAATATGTTTCCTCATCACAAATATCACATATTTTCATTATGTGTAAACATGTCTGTCACCCCTAAAAGACTGAGAGCTCTTTAAGTAAGCTGATGACATTTCACATCCAACTGTGTTTCCTCCTTTCCATGTCCAGTCTTTTTTTCCCATTACTTTGTTGGTACTAAAGAAAAACAGCATTTAGAATATGCCTAAGAGGAACCATTAAAAATTTCTAATGGTAGCAAATCAAAATGAATTTACGAAAAAGGCATTAATAAAATAGTAAATAATAATGTTAATATTTTTATTGAAATAAAAACTGTATAGAGACAAGTGGAAAAAATAATTTATTGCCAATTCTTTTACACATTAACATGGAACATTTATACATATATTGATGTGCTGATAGGAAATACTAAATTTAAAGACAAACATTTTTACACAAAAGTAGTTGCACTCTATTTTATAAAGATATATATTAATAAATTATCAGATACATTTAAGAACAAGAGGCCAATTATTCCAACAGTAATGCACTCTATGTTGAAATTAAACTAATTTTTCTGAACATGATGTCCTGGATATAATCACATTCTTCAAAGCTAAGAAAAGGAAGTTCATTTCTGGAAATAAAAGGCCAAGAATGTTTTAAAAGAAGTATCCCAGCAGTACGTTTCCAGCTTTATTCTTGGATATGGTTAGAGCCCCTAACGTTTAGCCCGAGCTAATGGAATAGCTCAGTGTGAAACAGCGCAGCTTTCTATAACAGCTGCATGTGGTTAATGAGATTTAATACAAGGGATACAATACAAATGATAGCATTTTAGAAGAAGTATAATTGCCATATGATTTGAATGAGCAACCAAATACTTTAACAACAGAAATAAGTATTCTATATTCCCAAAGGGAAATTAGTATACTTCAAAATAGTCACTATTTTCATAGCATGGCATATTAATTCTTACTTTGGGAGTCTGAAAATAAATTGCAATTTTTTTCCTAAAACTTAGATTCACTCCTTTAGAAAATGATTTCTACAATGATACCCACATGATATAAACTTTGTTACATGTTATAGCCATTAAAATATACATATACATATATATGGAGCACTAAACAGATTTGGTAAACCATGATATATATATACACATGGCCAAATACTGTTCAGTTTCATTGAATTAAATTCAACAAATAGTTATTGGGTGTCTACTACTTGCAGATGACCACGTCAGGTAATGCTTGTAGTAGATTTTAAGACACAAGAAGCTCACATCATCCACATCAAAAGCCAAACTTGATATAATATACTAAAACCTTAAAAATAATCGAAAGCAGAGCTAAAGTTGAATAATGGATAGTGAGAGATACAGCTAGGAAAAGGGCCTGGGATAATCGACAAGGGCAAAGTAAAATCTGTAACCAGAGGGAAGAACTGCTCCTGGGCTTGGCTTGTGTTAGGAGATAACCGTTGTCTTCTTCATCCCACAATCCCAGAGTCAGTTATCATGCAGCTTTGTTTCCTTAGCAAAGTGGAAGAAATAGGGGATTGACTTGCAGTGATAATAAAGCTTGTAATATCCCCTAAATATATTTTTCTGTCTATAAGAGTATAATCTTCATTCACATCTGCAGTTTCTCTAAATTATTCCCACCAAAATTCTGGGAAAAACTGAGCCACTCAACTAGGATGATCAACACTTGAGGTATAGTTTGGTTTATGAGAAGAACATCAGCAAACGTGCCAACCCCATAGGTAAATTATTTAAAGTATAACCAGCTAAAAGAAGATAAACATTTTAAAACTTGACATTCCATTCCCTTTAGGACTTGTTATACTCTAAAAGCATTTTTAGGGAATGTATACATATATGAAATGAAATATAATCATGTAGTTTCACCCCCTCTGAAGAACCAATACATCTACAGGGGAACAAAGTATCAACTTTGCTTCTGGTGCAACACATTATGAGTAGGAAAAGACTAGGCATGAGCTTAGTGTGTACAACGCCACTGTCAGTGGCATGATTCCAGTTTGGATGTGATGTTTTAAGTTCATTCTAACACATGGATTCTGGCTGGAATGCAACCAAAGTACTAGCAGGAACCTAAAGCTTCCCTAAGGAATTAATTAGATTCTGACAAATTAAGAATCCCTCATCTCTCTAGGAGAAACACACAAGGGACTAGAGGTCACTAGGATTTCCAAAAATCCCCAAACACTCCACAGGGAGATATCCTGTCCCTTAGAAGGATCTTAAACTTCATGGTTGAGAAATCTCCCCTGAACTGCAGCTCTCTTGGCCATTATGGTGATCTGGATCTCAAAACTAGCTTAGGGGCTGGAGACAGGGGCCAAGGGAGTCCCCTCACAGCCCACGTAACCTCAGTCGTGTCTGAGACAGATTACAGGGGAAGAACAAAAGAACAGGCCTCTCAATCTAGTGCTTCGGTTTTAATTTCACTAGAGGACAAAAGCCGGTAACCATAACGTATCCCCTAAAAAGCGTTTATTGTTTGAACCGGCTCATTAATGTTTCAGTTATTTCCCCTGCTTTACTGAAATGTTAATTTCTGTAAGCAAGAATTCTTTTTAAATGAAACACATTTTTAGTGATTATAATTTAGCTCCCCATATTTATACTCGGTTTTAAAAATGCGAATTACACTCTGATTAGTCATACCTCTGTTCCTGTATTTTTTCTGGACAGAAACCAAACTTGCATTGGTTCTTTTTTGCCTTTCATAGACACTGGGCCTCTGTGCTCCAAATGGAATTGTGGATCTGAATTTTCTGGAGACATCAGACATCTAAAAGACAGGTGGGAGTAGGGAGAGAAGTATGCAAAGGCTGTTTGGAGAAGGTGACATGTATCCAAGTTATAAATTGAGATAGCAAGAACACATGCTGAAGTTGTACTGAAAGGTAACTCAAGGTTTTAGTAGCAATGATCCTATCAGGAATTCCAAGGATGGTGTGAAATAATTTAAAATGGAAATGACACACTCTTCTTAAATAAAAAATAAACAATCCTAAGCAAGGGAAGAGAGTGGAGATGATAACTGTTTAAAGGTAACAAAATCACTCAGACAGTTAAACCATATGCAAAGATCCATTTTGTTTGAAAATTAGTAAATACCAAGACATTTTCTCATACCTGTATGTATATTCAGACACATTGATTTTTCCCTTTTCCCCTGTGGTTTCCGTTCTGCTTGTGAGGTTGACAGTATTTCCAAAAAGACAGTATCGAGGCATCCGCTGTCCTATGACGCCTGTAACTACCTCTCCAGTGTGTATCCCTATTGTTATCTGTAGAAATCAAAGCTTTGCTTTAATAATTTTGATCATTAACACATGAATTTTTGCTTACTTGGTATTACAGAACAATCTAGAACCATCATCTAAACTCATAAGATTTCTCTATAAGACCCCTAAGCACATTACAGTCAACTTCGAAAACCTCCACAAAATCTCTGTCTCCCAAGAGAAACATTTGAAGTCTTAATATTTCAACGATGTAAATCTGGCAACTTACATGACACATAGAAAAGAGATTTTAAAAAATAAACCAGAAGGCACAGGAGGTTTTATTTCATCCTCATGACTTTCAGTACATGGGACAAACTAGATAATTTCAAACAGGTAGAAAAATTTCCCATATCTGTGAAAGAATGTAATACAATGGGCTCAATACAATAGTACAGTATAGTCTTTGTTGTCAAGATGCTTTTCTTTGTACAAATTAATGATTTCCTGGTCAAGAATATGATTCACTTGTCCACAATGGTCTACTACTATCGTGTTTCCCCGAAAATTTTTCCTCAAGAAGACACCGTAGGGCTTATTTTCAGGGGATGTGTTATTTTCCCCTCAAAGCCTCAGCTTGCAGCACGCACAGGATGGCCGGGACCTGACAGGGGGAGCCGACTTTGTTGGTGGGGCTGCCCCCACCTTTCTGGTCACCTCTGGGATAGTAGCTGTCACGATGGGGCAGATGAGAAGGGCTGCTCATCTTCTTCACTGCTCCGAGATGAAATGCATGGGTTGTGCAGATACGCTGCGTAGCCACGCCCATCACTAGGTCTTATTTTTGGTGTAGGGCTTATATTGTGCAAATGCTTAGAAATCCTGCTAGGGCTTATTTTATGGGTAGGTCTTATTTTCGGGGAAACACAGTACTATTATAACATTTACTTTATTTACTAACCTGAACAGATTCACCATCAACTTGAACCTGGCCAGCAATTTCCATCATGTCCAAGGCCAGGTGGCAGATGGATCGTGCATGGTGGATGCATGGCTCTGGTAAACCACTCACTGTCATATATTTGTCACCAACAGTCTCCACCTAACATATTACATATATTTAGATGTTCTTTGGTTAGCATAAAAATGACTGTTTCATTTGCTACCCTAATAAAAAAAAATTTTCCCAAGGCTATCAGCAACTTTAAAGTCCCTAAATTCTCCTCCCCATTAATTATCTTAAAATTCTAATATATTCAACTCCAACAAAATGAAACCTTGTAATTACACACATAGTACTTGAGGTCTTTGATTATAGGCGGGTGCAGACACTGAATTATTTTTCCTCTAGTAAACAATTAGTTTCCCACCTCGGATCCCCTTATAATTCAGTAGAATAATTTTTTACCTTATTTGCCCCTAAAACCGTGATGGTTTAATGGCACAAGAGCCATGCCTTAAAGTTCAGTGATTTATCATGGTCATTAACCATTTATTTTTATGACGTGCTCACCAAGTGCTACATTGTATTTCAGAAAATGACTATAAAATAAATAGTCCTTGTGGAATTACAGTACCCCAGATACCTAGGGATGGTTTAGTTAACATTCTTGCCTTTATGAAGCAATATTCCACTGACTTCATTTTTCCAATATTTGTTTCTAATTGAAACAAAGGGCAGAAATGCCTTATAAACCTTTATTTTCAAGTTGATGTTATCTAAAAGCAAACCTCAGTCCCCAGTACACTTCTCATGCCCCATGACTTCTTTACCGTGCAAAGCATTTATGTATTTCAGTAAAAATGTCTCTTGCAGAGCACTAAAACAAAGGCTATGTTTATAGTAAATGTGATAAACACCCTGCACAGATTTGTTAGCCCAAGTGCAAATAAGCTGCTAAACATTTCATTTTAACCAGGGGATCACCCACTCCATGAAACATTCCTTTTGGTTACAAGAAAGAGAAAGTTTTATAACAAGAAGCAATTATTTAAGAAAATGGTAAACACTGAATACATGGAAGTTTACTGTACCAGGGCTGCAGTGCTGGAGGCAGAATTGTGATGGCAGTGCCTCTGGAGGGGACACTCAGAAAACCAGACCCTGAAGAGCACTGCAGTTAGCTATCATGAGGACTTGCCTTATAAACAAATGGATTTTTCCGAGAATCCGTCAGTGTGTCAAATCTGGTGTAGAGGTCGTTGAGAAGGTTGACAATCTTCATGGCCCCTTCTCCAGATGCATGCTTGCTACAGAAAGCATTGAAGCCCACGATGCCACTGAAGAGGATGGTCACATTGTCATATCTTTTGGCAGGCACTGGACGCTTATGTCGCAGCTCATTGGCAACGGACGGAGGAAGGACAGAATACAGCAATCTGTTCGGCAGGATTAGGAGAGCGCCACTGTAAGACATGCTGGGAATGCCTTTAGCATTTCTGCTGTCCCTTTCATAGAGCACCAGTGTCATTTGCACTGTAAAAGCCTGAATTCTGATTCTGATTCTCTCTAAAACTGGCATCAAATATTAGCCACATTTATGAATACAAGCAAAGAAAGAGACTTGGCGATAGAAAATCAAAGTTTTCATTGATAGTCCTGTATTCTGACCCTGCTATTATGCTATCCACAGGACGAAGGCTGTCATTACCAGCACTTAAAATGTCTTTGGAATAGCACAATACCAGGCTCATGTGTACCTCTCAAAAAGAAGAAATTTATCTCAATTTTTGGAAAGTAATATTAGAAGCAGCAGGATTTTTCTCCAGTGTCATTCATGCCTCACTTCTCCATAGGAGAAACTGTTAAGACAGGTGGAAATTGGTCTAGAAGACAAAATACTTTATTTCTATAGGCAAAACTGAGACTCCCACAACGGAATCAGGGATCATGCTAAGAGGACAGATGTGGTCAGCACATCGGCGGAGAATGAGAACTGATGAATTTAGAGGTACGGAAGCAGAAACCAGGCCTGTGGGAAGACTCAGAGGAACAAATGAGGCCTCTTGCCTTTTTCTTCCCTAAAACACAAGGGCACACTTTGGGAAGTGTCAGTGTGCAAAATGGAGCTGAGCTCTCAATGTTGTTTATAGCCATGGTGGAATTTCTCCAGTCTTTCACTTTTGATTTTTAAACAGAACAGTTTATAAAATGTTAAAGCTATATTTGAATATTAAGTATGAACAGTAAAACTAGTTAGCTTTAAAGGAAATTAGTAGTAAATGGTTTCTAATTAAATGACCTTGAAAATCAAATATCTATAAAAAATCTAACTCTAAATCTAATAATCTAAAAAATAATATAAGAGTTCTTGGAGCACAATAATACTAAATAGTACAAACAGTTTCAGAGAGTCAAACCCATCTTGGGGAATCAAAATAAAGGAATTGTTCTGTGATAAGTATGTATCGGCTACTCATCTTTAAGACAAGAGCACTGTTCTACTCCCAACGACTTCCAATTTTGGATTCCTGGTCTAGGAAGAGAACACCCTGCTTAAGCTGACAATTTAGGGAAAAAGTGAATTAAGAGCTTTTTTAGTACAGAATATATGAACATTTTCACAATTCAAGGTGTGCATTCTTTATAGTATTGGTTAGTTATCTGTTTACCATGAATGTAGATACTAGCTAATTGACTCACAACACAAAAATGAAACCTAGGTGGTGTTCTAATATATTAACAGCCAGAGCAGGATATTGAGTAACTCAAACCCACAAACCCATTTGACTTTGAATCTTAGTCCCAATGTCTCACAAGCTCCATAAAATGTGTAATTTTTCATGGATGAAGTTGTACTGTATATCAATAATTACACACTTTGAGTCATTTCTCAAGGATTGGAAGAATTTGAGCTACCTGCCCCCACATAATTTCTGAAATTTGCAAATTGACAGGATGGATTAAACTGGGTGCAGTTTAGGACCATGAGGAAACTAAAGTGGTGTCAAAGGAAATAAACACAACTTTTAGCTTCGTTATACAAAGGCCAAGACGTGTGAATTAAGAAGCTATGTTAAAGATAGGTATTTAAATGGCATTCTCTATTTCAGCCATGCTATTAATCAAGTTAATGGACGTGTTTACTTGTGTGCACAGCATCCATCCATGGGCAGCTACACGTGTATCAATGCAAGAGATGTATAGAAAGTGATGCTGTCACCAATCTTCTGGGTGTTCAAGTAGAGGGAAATATTAATAGTTCTCATGGGAAGTAGGGCAAATCAGTTCACTTCTCTAAAAAGAATAGCTTTCTATTATATAAAAATTTAAAAATGATGTCACACAGGAACCTGGGTAAAATCTCTTATGAATGTCAGTGATTTAGTGCTTTTAATTAGTAATGGAAGCAAGGCCAAGTAGTATACATGATATATGTTTATTAATAAATGCAGTATTTGAAAATGAAGTATTCTCATTAAAGTTATTTGCTTAATATTTCATAATTTAATCTACCATTCATGGAAAAATAATCATTTTATATTTTGATATCTTTGCTAATATATGTCATTACAGATAAAATTATCATCATTACAGATGACATCAGTTTCATATCTTCCAAGCCCTAAAGTAATTTAGAGTCCAATAAATGACTCTGTAAAATATATGACAGTCAATTCTAAGTTCATTGTTCAGAGTAACCCTTTGCACCTGGCCAGCCCCTGCCATACTGAAGGTGGTTAATACATAACTCCTGTAAGAATGATAGTTGGACTTTAATTTTTGAAGTAAATTTGAATGTGAATTATTCTCATGATTTTTAAAGAGATGTTGTGGCATACATTCTTTCAACCTTGGCTTCTAAACATAGAAGACATATTCCTATTGCTATTAAGATTGATTTATTTCCTTATGCATAATTTATTTTTAAAAGCAGCGGGGAAGATTTTATCTGCTACTCCAGAGCTACTGCAGGTCTCAAGCCTTCTTAGCCTGGTTATCAATTTTAAGTATAGTAGAGTTACAGTCTATTATGAATCACAGTCGTGCCCCAAGTGTTACATTCTTACGTGTCTGTCTTTTTCTTTTCATCCTCCAGGGCTCTTAACGTGAGTTGCAGCCTGTCCGTGAGGATTTCCAGTTCTTGGGTCAGTTTGTATTCCTCTCTGAATTGTTCTCCCAAAAGAACGAGATCGCGTGTGGCATCATGCAGAGGGATGTCACTCAGATACAGCCCTCTCCTTGTCAAATCGTCCAGGTTCATCACACTGCCATACAGAGAAACGAGACAAAATCAGTCCCAGCTTGTCCACATGACAATGCCAACTCTGATTACTGTCAAGGAGTATAATCCTGCCATGGCCTACCATTCAAAGGGTCAGGCTGAAGGAATAAAATTATGGAGAACTGAATGAAGAATATGACTTTCTTCTCTTAAATATTTAAAAATCTATCAAAAAGCAGTAAATTTGAGATGCATTTTTGCTAAGTTGTACTTTTTGGTGCCATGAGCCTAAACTGAAAGATAATGTAGAAAACATCCCATGAAAACTATTCTGGTATTAAATACAAGGCTGTTATTTATTATTAGTATATTTTTTCTCATTATAAGGAGAGGAAAAAAATCCATCTTTACTCTCTTTATCAGGAATAAAGATGCTTCTTTTGAAAAACTAGTTCATTTTTGCCTTATGGATGCTATGAAGCTTGTAACTGGTTATTTTTCCCTTTGGGGCATAATGATTGAAAGTTCCCACCAAATCATGCTGTCTTGTTTCTTGAGTGTGTTACTAAATAATGCATATACACTTTGTTAATACAAAGTTATAAGTACACAAGCTACCATCTAACAACAATTCTCTCCATTACCTTTTCTATTTTTCTAAAGCAAATTTATGTCTAGTTTTCATATTCTAATTTCCCATGTATCTTTCAGCAAAATGTTTTTTCAAATTGAGAAAATAACAATCTATGGTTTTATTTCCTCTGATATTTATTACAAACAACATATGTTACATAAGTTTTAATTTAATGATATATTTTGAACAGAGTATTTTGGTCAGAGTAGCTACATATTTTTAATATAAAATAGTTCAAACTCAGAAATAATTAGAATCCTTTTATATTTTTTGCTAATATACTATAGAAAAGATAATTTCTTGGTGTCAAATATGCCCATGTATTTATTATGCCATCATATTTGATAGTTTATGAAACTGCTTTTCTATATGATACCTCTTTTGAAGGTATAAAAATATGGAATTAGATAACTGTAGATAAGGTATCCCATGATCTAATGGCATAAACACTCCAGAAAATAAAATGGAATATGTGATTTCTTTTGAGTTTATTAACAAATGTTAAATGAAATTATCCTTGTTATAGGCAAGTGTATAACAAGGGTTGTAAAATCTAATTACACTTCACAATATGTTAACATGATTGAATAAGATGTTATTTAATTACTTTGTTAGCTAAAGATAGGCACTTATACACATTATCATTAACCTAAAGATTACTACCTTGGTGAACACAGAAAAAGTATGCTGTCTGCTTCAGGTAGGTAGATCATCTGACCCTTGAGACGTAAGCAGCTGATCTCAGTGCCAGTCAGTTCATCCTCACATTCTAACTTCTCTACATCCAACAATCCTTCCTTGAAAAGATAAGACATAACCGTTACCTAATGCCTTTATTGCTACCTAACAATTCATCAACTCAACAAGAAGGACACACATACCTTATTTCCCACTAAGCCTTAAGGGAGAATAAGTACATCAATCAGAACAGCAGAGGGCGTTTCACCAGAGCTTTGCCCATGGCAATAGCCTCATGGTTACCTTACAACACCATAGAAAAGTGACTGTCTCCTTTGAACTTAGAAAGATAGTAGCTGTGGTACTGTTAACATAATTTTTTCGGGCTTCTGTGAATCTTGTTTTTCCCCTGATTTTCCAGTATGGCTATAACATATATTACCAGACTCTATCAAAGAATAAACCAAGCCTCCCCATTCCACAACCCTATCTTCACAGAGCAGCTGGAAGTAGTCAGTTCCAAATACATAAACCATGTGTAAGTCAGGCCTTGGGAGAGATGAAGGAAGGATGAAATGTGTATTCTAGGAAAATGATTTTTACTGTATTATCCCAAGAACAGAAACTATGAGATCTGGGCACTATTTCAATGATCAACTGTGTTAATATTTTATAACTTTTATTTTCCCCCAAAAATGCCACCAACAATAATAGATAATTTAAGGGAGAATAAATCAATGGCTTTGGATGAAGTTAGAAAAATATTTATTAGTTCTGATTTCTAAAATAAGGCACTGCAGCTGCAGAGGGAGAAAAATATGTTGGCTTTATTCTGTGAAAATGGGCTGTCTCAGCAAGACATTCTAAAACTTACTTCCATTAAGTTTTAACAGAAGCTAAGAGAGTTCCACTGCTCCTCAGGCAAACCAAAAATCAATAACGTTACCTTTCAATAGGTCTTCCTTTGAAGTTTGTTTTTTATCTCTCAATACCTTCTTCATCTTGGGGAATATGATTATTTTACCTCCTGAGTACTTCTAATTTGTGACATACCTTACTTATATTTAATGAAATGATATCTTGATTACCTTGCTTCTCAATACAAAAACTGTATTGATGTGTGAAAGGATCCCGTGGAAACTAATATCAATATGTGGACGAACCAGAGAGAAGACAGAAAGAAGACTGCAATTCCCAGGCTGGAGCTAAAATGCAGATAAAAAGAAAAGGGCACTTAATTATTTAAAACAGCTTTTATGATTTGATATTCATCACTTGATTAAACCAGCTCAACTATATGTAAAATTAGAAAATAATAATTATTTTAAAAAACTTAGTTCAACTATGGACTCAAAGCTTGATCGATGCAACTCAGTGATTAAATGGACATCAAATAGTTGCATGAACATGAAAACTAATATGGATTCAGAAGACTAATATTCAAATATAAGCTAATACAAATTTTAAAAGCATTTTCAGAAGAAAGAATAAAAATTTATCTTTTAAAATGTGGTATGATGTATTATATGCTTTTGGCTTGATATGAAATTAAAATATCAAAAACACTGGCAAACACCCTCATGTTTATCAACAGAGGGCTAATAACAATATTAATAGATAACATTTATTGATTGTGTACAATAGACCAGGCACTGAACTAAGTGTTCTTCATGTGCTTTTTATCCTTATGTCAGAATAAATGGAAAATGGGCAGAGAGAAGTGACATTACACGTTAAAAGTTGTACAATGAGGAAGAAGCAGTCAATGTAGGAGCCTAGGCAGCACACTGCTCTGCTTCCAGATCTACTACACCTGATCTATTCGGCTAATCCCGAATTGTAAAGTCTATTTAGTGACAAGTAAAAAGTGCCTATAAACACATGTCAACTACAAAAGTTAGTAGATGAAAGAAAAGAGAAGTAAAAAAGAAGGATTTTACAAATGGGTGTGAGTAACACTATACAAGTCAACTATAGGTTCTCACCACCACCCCAACTGCTTCCTTTGATTTTTTTTCTACTAAACTATGATAATCTCTCTCTTTTTCCTCTTAAGTGTTTTTTAAAATTCTGTTCTTTTCCATAAAAACATCAATAATGGATTTTGAAAGTTATTTTCTGATGATAGCTACCCAATGAATATTTACTAAATGAATGAATAAATAAATGAATGCTGATTGTTACTGGAAAGTTACCCATTTTCTCATCAAAACAAGTATACCATTTCTACCTAATGTTCCTACCATTTTTGTACATGATTAAAACAGAAAAAAATAAATAAATAGTTGTCCTAGGGAAGGTCACAGCATAGTCAAATACACTTAGCCAGAGTTAATTTATGTGATACACAATATGCTATCCATTACCTAATACATAGTCAAAAGGTTAAATGAATAAATGGCTGTGTCTAACAATGGTGTTTTTATAGCCTTTTGTCTTAGTCCCCAAGGAAATGTGCTGTCATCCTACCTGGGGAAGCACTCTGTATATGGCATTGCCACACTGAGTGACCACTAGGTCCCGATCAAATATTATGTGAAAAGGAAAAGCTTTGCAGAAGGTATATGGGCTGATGCGGGATTCCTGGGTACCATTTTCTTCAAATCTGTCAAGGTCTTCATAAAAATCCTCTTCTTTTGACTCTTTTTCTTCAATCAAAAATTGAGTATGATCGCATTCTTCATTTCTTTGCTGAATAACCTGAATATCAAAGGGGGGAAGTGACATTAATTGTCTGCATTTCAATTAGGTTGAAATACCTAAATATAAGAAGCCAGTTATGAGAACTGTTCCTAGAGGATTAATCACAAAAATTTAACAAAAATGCAAATACTATACATGTCTAAACTAGAAAAACAGTTCTGGACGTGGATATGTGAAATTTGAAGACTGAATAATTATTCACAGTAAAATTGCAAATCTGGTATCAGTTTGCCATTATCTCAAGTGGCCTCTTTGACAGAATTAGGAGAAAAGCACCCCCTTGTCCCGGTGGGCTCTGCCTCCTCAGCCAGGCACACTTGTACAGTGAATAATCTAAAAACCATACAAGGTGGCACTATCGAATATAATAAAAATGATACTTGAAAACAAGGGGAAATAAAATGATGGAGATACATATTAAAATCCAATGTAATTTTTTATCTATCAACTGGTAAGTATATAAAATTATAATACCGAATTGGGTAAGGTACTGAAAAAAGGGGCATCTCAAACACCACTAAAAGGAAGGTATTTTAATTAATCTTTCTGAAGGATAAATTGATAATATGCATAAAAACACCTCAAAATTTTGTGCATTCTTTGATTTAATTCCAAACCTAGGAATTTCTTCTAAGAAAATAATCATAACTGTGAGCAAAGGTCTGTAATTTGAAGAAATAACTACATTTCTAAAATGTTATTTACAGGCAAATGCATTATTAAAGTATATATATTTTTTCTTTTTAGTTTAAGAAATTGCAAGAAATGTGTCCCCTTACAAAGGGAAAACTCTATCTCTACTGCAGCCAGATCCAAAAGGGAAATGGTTGGGACAACATTTCTACAGTTACAGTTAAATGAAAACACAGTGTTGCTTATTTTTACTTTTTTCATCAGGAGTACACGTTAGCATACTCTGAGATTTAAAAAACAAATCACAATAACCACAAATGCTATTGTATATATACTTGCAGGTATATTTTTATAGCAAAATTAGGATATAATTACTACTATCACTGTCACAATAATTTACTACTTTTGTTAAATATTAGTATTCTTAGTTATCATCAGAAAATTTTGCTCCGTTAAAGTTGATTTCCCTAAATTACGAAAAAAACAAAATAGAGTCAACCTTAAAATTCAAGCCTTATTTTGAAGTCTGCTCTGTTTCCATTTAACTAGAGGACCCAAATTATATGTACTCCAAATTTATAAATTAATTATATGATTCTACTTTCTTTGCTTTGATCAAACTGGTAAAAACACACTGCTCTTTTGATTGTAATTTTAACCTCTCATTGGTATATCACTTCATGACATGATCTAATGTTTATTACATGGTTCAAATTGTCTAGTACCTCTGGATCAGTTAAACTTATGCATTTGATGTAAGAACACCTCAAGAATTAAAATGGTGCCTTTGAAAAAATTAAATGTACAAAATATATTTACAAAATGCAAATATTTCAGAAGTTTATATTGTAGTATTTGAATAAATGAAAGCTTTAAGAGAACCTAAATATTGTATAAAGTGAATGATGTAATTAAGTAAAAACTTAATTTCATATAGTTTTCTAATGCCATCAATCTCCCATTGATCAATCTCCCACTCTAAAACCATAGTAACTGAAGTTTCCAAGTCTACTCTAATTTGTCTTTCTTTCTGAAGTTTCTATATACTTGCTTCTTACTCAGCTTGGCTAAATGAAAAACAAAACCAACAGTATTCATATAGCCCCTGATACAAGCTCACTCAATATAGATGTTGTGTGTGTTTGTTGTCAAGATCAAAAGACTGAAAATGAGAGGCATATACTATTAGGTCATTAAATATGAAATGTCCAATCTTGAATCAAAAGTAGTTTATTATATCTCAAACAAGAAGCAGTACAATTAGTCGAAGTATGCACCTAAACTATTGACATAGTTTTGTCTTCTTAACGGTAGCTTGTTTACGCCAGCAGCAAAGAAGCTTGGAGAGCCAGTGGCTATGAAATTGCAAAAGGCATTTTCTACAGTTTGTTGAGAATTGAACATTTTCCCTTGCAAGAAGTGGTCCAAAGCCTGGAAGAAGTGGTGGTCAGTTGGTGCAAGGTCTGATGAATATGATGGATGACAAGAGAGTGTCTAAATCCAGCCTCTGTAGTTTGAGCAGCGCTGTTTGTGCGACATGTGGTTGAACGTTGTCTTGCAAGAGGATTAGCCTGTGTCTAGTGACCAATCTTGGCTGCTTAATCATAAGCATCCTCACCATTTTGTCCAGCTGGCTGTAGTAGACATCCGCTGTAATCATTTGACCAGATTTCATAAAGCTGCAGTGGATAATACCAGTGCTGGACCACCAAACAGAAACCACTAGCTTTTTTTGATGAATGTTTGGTTTTGGACTGTGTTTCAGCACTTCATCTTTATTGAACTATTGTGCCAAATGCTTGTGATAGTCAAAAGAATCCATTTTTTATCACATATAACAATACATAATGGAAATGGTTCACCTTTATGTCATGACAGCAAAGAAAGGCAAGCTTTGAGGCAATTTCTCTTCTGGTGCTCATTTTAATTTATGCAGAAAGCATCTATCCAGCTTCTTTACCTTGCCCATTTGTTTCAAATGGTCCAGCATTGTTGGAATAGTAACGTCAAACCTTGCTGTTAATTCATGCATAGGTTGAGATGGATTTGCTTCCACTACAGCTTTCAGCTCATGCACCTTGGTCTCAGGTCATCCACATGGCTCATTTCAAGATTAACATTACCAGAATGGAACTTCTCAAACTATCGATGTAGTATGAGTTCTTTACCCATATCCTTCCCAAACACTTTGTTGATATTTTGAGCCGTCTGCACTGCTTTGGTTCCACCATGGAGCTTATATTCGAAAATAACATGAATTTTTGACTCATCCATGGTTTCACAAAAATTGCTCTAAAAAATGTGAAAAATAATCACAAGCCAAAATCTGCATTTGAAAATCAAAGGATGTATCTTCACAATAAAAATAAAACAAAAGTGTCAAAGTGAAATGTCAGAGATATCAACTGTCAAACTTAGTACTTAAGGAAATTGGACATTTCATATTAATACTTTATAATCATCTAATTTGATTGAATCCCAGTTAGTTCCCAATCATGGATGAATTTTGACCCTTTATCTAAGGTTTTAATTTTTAACTCTCTAGATTTAACAGTGTCGTATTATACATGGTTCCACATTTTAGCAGAAAAATTAATGCTGCACCTAGGAATCACCAAGTGTCATGTAGGAATTGACACCAACTCCTAAAAAAAGAAACAATAAAATCTAATGTGACATAACCAGCATTAGTAGATTAAATATATGGGATACTTTTCCCGTATAATTAATTTAAATGTTACAATTTTTAATGTGTATGATATTGTACTTAAGAGTTTGGGGTTCGCCGTGAGTGTTAGAACATAACTGTAGTATCTAAGAAAGAATTGCCTATTAGATTTTCTATAAAGAAGAAAAAGTTAAAATAAAGAATCCCTCTCCCCACTTTGGCTGAAGTTTAAGGCCACTGTGAAATGGCTCTTGGGGCTGAACACGCTAAGCACACAAAAAGCAGCTGACTAGGAGAGATTATATGGGCCAGAGATAGAGAAAAATGGTGGTTCTTTGTCGTACCACTGCTGTATGTATCAGTACCTTGACATTGTCACTCAGAACTAAGAGTGTGCAGAATATCTAATTTTATATTGTCTTAGAAGTTGACTATATATGTTATGGATATTTTGCATGCTGCAACCCATAGTTCAGTCAGCCACATACCCCTCTGCTTCCCAGCTGGTGTGTGCTCACAGGGAATGCAAACTAAGTTTCGTGTTGCCTTGAGCAACATATAATTAGAACAAAAAATCTGCTGCCACAAGGAAAAAATATCCTGTATAATGCATTCCAAGCCCAAATATAGAAGATTGCTGGTGTTTCCACTGTTCTGGCTTTTATATACTTCTTGTGAAGTGCTCTAGCAGTGATAAGTACAGGTAAGTTTAAAAAGTGTCATTTATATATTCTAAATGTCATCTGTGTTCAGAAGAGTCTCCATTCCTAATCATTACCTTCATATCTATTTCAGTGCCATGGATCTGTTGAGCTACCGTTTTGATGATTCCAATGACAATATCCTGAAGTCCTTCTCTCTCTGAGTAGTAGTGCAGAATGAGTCCTTTGCCTTTTTCTGCATCAGTGCACCTAAATGAAGGTGCACGCATACCTGGGTAGATAGTAGCAAGGTGGTCGTGCAGAGCATCAAGATTCTGCAAGAAAGAGAAAAGAGTGCTAAATAAACAATGCTCCCACAATGACAGCAGACTTCAGGAAAGCAAGATATGGAAGCAAGGCTCAAATCTGGGTTTATTGGGCAGTTCGGTAGAGTAGCACACTTAGCTCACTTCACCAGGATATCTGTAAAGCAAGTACCATGGAGAAAATGAAACCAAAATAGCATAATTAAGAAAAATATCTGTGGCTATTAATAGTTAGTACATTTTAAGAAAGGATAAACAAGTGGGATATAAAAAGAATGCATGAAGCCGAAAAAGGAACAGAATTAAGGACTAAGGCAAAGATGTGTATATTTACACAAACATGGGGCAGTTGTACACTCATGCTGTGATATAGAAACAACAGGGAACACATAAAAGAACCACACATTACCCTTCTGTTTACACTATGCTCCTAAAACTTAATTTTTAATTCAAAACACTAAATCAGAGGTATAAGCATATAAAATATAAGCATGTTATTTTATGAATTAATATTTTAGAAATTAAAAACATATTTTAGAAATTAAAGCAATATAACTTCTTCACGATCATTAGCAGTCTCCAGTCAAGGTAGAGTTTCATGGCTCCTCAGTGAAATAATTACCTTTTAGAAATGAAATCTTAGAAAACTGAATAAATTGGCCAACAAGTATTTTCTGTTCTTGTAGCCTTGCCATTAATTTGGAAGATGCCAAATTCCCCAGAGGCCTATATTGCTAACATAGAAAATTAATTTGTATTAAGATTACCAGAATAAATGGTACAGACTATACTTTTTACTTGGTCCTATATGATTTTTCAAATAACACTTATCTAATAATGTGTTGAGGGTGTGTGTGTTGCACACAGGATACACACACAACACAGCATGGTATAGGAATTAAGAGCGATATGACTTTAGAATCAAGAAGACATGGGTTTAATTCATGACTGTCATTTCACAGTAATGCAGCCAGTTCACTAATTTTTATAAAACTTGATTTTTTTCTGATAATAGAGAAAACTAAAAGGATATACATAAAGCACTTAGCACATCCCAGGTGTGGTAGGCAAAATAATTGTCCCTCCAAGATTCCCATGCTTTATTCCCTGTGAATGCGTTATATCACATAGTGAATGGGATTGTGTAGATGTGATGAGGGTTATGGACCTTGAGGTGGGAAGATTATCCTGGATTATTCAGGTAGGCACGACCTACTCACAGGAGTGTCTAAGTACTTGAAGGCTGAGAACCTTTCCTGGCTACACTGAGAGAGAGAGAGATGCAAAAACAGAAGGTCAAAGAAATGGAAGCATGAGAAGGATTTTACACCGTGTTGCTGGTTCTGAGATGTAGGAGACTTTTCAAGGACTGGAGAGAGGTCTCTAAGACCTTAGGGCAGTCTCCGGCTGAGATTCAACAAGGAAGCTGGGTCCTCAGACTTCCAACTGCATGGAACTGAATTCTGTTAATACCTGCATGAGCAAGGAAATGATTATCTTCTAGGGCCATCGTAGAGAAACACAGCCTTGCCAGCACCTGGATTATAGTCCAGTAGGACCTGCAATGGACTTCCAACTTACAAAATAATAGGATAATACATTTGTGTTGTTTCAAGCGCTTAAGTCTGTGGTCATTTGTTATGGTAGCAATAAAAAACTGATATACCAAGCAAAGAGCAAATCTATCCATAACTGATGATTAATTTTAAAGAGAAGGGTAAGATAAAACACTTTCAAAATGTCCTGGGCATAAAAGAATATATCTAAAGGAAGGTGCTGGAGATATACCAAAATTGAACTATAGCTCTCGTTTTAAATGTCTCAAAGAGGTCAATCTAGGCAAACAAATATCCAGTAAGATAACAGGAAGAAACTGGAGTGAGCATGAGATGATTCCAGGGGTACTCAGATTAAGCAATACTTCAACAGGGCGCCTACAGCAGTATCAATTTTCTGTCCCTTCCATTCATCCACTCAATCATTCATTCTATAAAATTATTGCATGTGCATTATATACCATGCAGTGTATCATACAGGCTGGGTGCAGGTTAGAGGTTTAGCTACAGATCTGTATGATGCAGATTAAGCAGCTCATGGATTATATCACAAATGGATGTACAGAGTGGCTTCTCATGAGCAAATGTGGGGGCAAACAGCTCAGACTGAAAGAATTGAGTAAAACGATTTCAAAATAAAGGTGAGGCCTGAGCTAGGTCATGAAGGTTGACATTCTAACGCAGATAAATGTTTCAAAGATCTCCTCAACTGGGTAAAACTGGTGTCTTCTTGCATTGCCTTCACGTATAGTGCTTTCTGTTTTCTTCCCCTAAATTATACCTGCTAAATTCAAGTCAGGCTAGTTCTTAACAAAAATATCAGTTCACTCTGTTGCCTCTAGAGGCTGCTACTGCCATGTGAAAGTAATCCAATATGGTGGGCACTAAGTATTGGACAGTTTACATACCCTACAAGCCCCGGATCCTAAAACTAGTTTACTTGATTGAACAGTAAGAAGGGTTCTTCCTATGACAATTTATTCTCATGGGAATTCTTCCCTGAGAAGGGAAGACCTGATTGACTGATCTTCATAACCCTCCCCGACTTCTTACACTTGATGTAAAAAAATCTTGTGAGAGAAAATTTGGTTCGTTTTCCACAACGTCAAAATTGTGTTTGTGGCTGCATTTAGGAAATTTTTCTACTATAGTTAGGTCTAGGAACTATGTTGTGGCTCACTTAAAAGAAAAAAAATAGAATCAAACAATAACTTGAAATAGGTATTGTAATTTTTTTTCAAATTTTTCTACACAAAATACTTAAATATTTCATAAGTCAATATGCTTATGTTACTTTTATACTCATCTATGTTCATCTGGTATCACACTGGATTATTAGCACATTTCTACATGCAGTGGGGCAGCTGGCAGGAGGCAGTAATAATTGGCATCACCTTGTTAGCAGCACCATGGGTGGCATGGCAGGTCAGAGACTGGACATAATGGCCCAAAGCCAGGACTCCATGTGTCACTAAAGATGGGCACTGTACCCTCAGTGTAGGTGGAGCCATTTTAATTTAAATAAAGGTATTGATAATATTAAGGTATTAATATTTATGATAAAATATTGCTAAAAGTTATCACTTAAAGGCAATTGAGATACCAAAAAAAGCACCAAGTGAGAATGCTCATATTTTAAGTCTTTTTGTGGCAACCAACTCTCCAGAGATTTACTGTTTTATTGAATTTACTATTAATTAATTGGACAAGTAAAGTGCTTTCCTGGATCATAAAAGATTTAACACCACTTAATGTAATATTGATTTTCTTTAGATAGCATCTAACAAAAAACACTCTCGGGATTTCTTGAGCTACAGAGTTCTTTACTTGGTTTTACTCTCTCGAAATTAAAGTGGTTACCACAACTTGCCCATTATAAGAAATGGGATTAATGACTAAAATTGAACTTATTTTCATTTGAGCACATTTATATTGCTTAAAAATGTGCCACCTTCATATTTAGACTATAATTGTTTGCAGCAACCTCAAAAGGCCATAAAAAAGATTCTTAAAATAGAGAAAACCTTTTCCACATATACTATATAAATAAAGTTGCTAATTGATCCACATAGCTGTAACAATGTATTTTGAAGAACAAGAGTTTCATATCAAAACTGATATTCTGTTTTATTTCTAAATATACCCATGGAAGCAGGTATAGATGAGAAGAGCTGTTCGGCCAATTACGAAGTACATCCACATGTATGAAAGCAGAAGAGACATGGAAAAAATGTATTTCAGCACAAGTAGGTTTACAGGAAACAATGAAGCAAATCTTAAATATGTTTTTATTCATTCTTCCTAGCTTTACAAAATTAAAAAATAGGAAAGTGATAGTAGGTCCATTCATCTATTTTATTTTTGAGATACCAAAAGGTTAGTCTGGGACTTTAATTTGATTTCCTAATGTTCTGATATCATTTTACTGTTTTTTCTATATGCAAAAGAAATGTACTTTTTATACTCAGGAATTCTGCTTCTCATAGGTCCAGTTCATCTTGTGACCTAGAATTTATTGTTTATAGAAGAAAAATTAGCCAGGCATGGTGGCTTATGCCTGTAATCCTAGCACTTTGGGAAGCCGAGGTAGCAGGATGGCTTGAGACCAGGAGTTTGAGATCAGCCTGAGCAACACTGATACCCTGGCTCTATAAAAATAGAATATTTAGCCAGGTGTGGTGGTGCACGCCTATAGTCTCAGCTACTCTGGAGGCTGAGGTGGGAGGTTAGCTTGAGCCCAGGAGTTTGAGGCTGCAGTAAGTTATGATTGTGCCAGTGCACTCTATCCTGGGCAAAAGAGTGAGACACTGGGGGGTGG
Source organism: Cheirogaleus medius (assembly GCA_008086735.1). Lineage (NCBI taxonomy): Eukaryota > Metazoa > Chordata > Mammalia > Primates > Cheirogaleidae > Cheirogaleus > Cheirogaleus medius. The sequence continues at coordinate 2,722,678 of VBSM01000483.1, forward strand.
GGGCACGGTCTGGTATTCTGGGATACTTTACTAGTTCCAGATATAGTATACTCCACAGATTTAGAAAGCAAAAGACAATTTATTATTCCTTTGAGAAACACTTTAAAGTTCCATATTTTTAAAGATCTTGGAATGTTTCAAAATAAATGCAAATTTTCTTTTTATGATACGTATGCCAAAAATAAGCTCATACATAATTACAGAGGCAAAGTCTCTAGAAATCAGCTATCTGATTTTCTTGCTTCCAGGACATCTAATATAAAATTTCTAAATGATCGTAGAAATGAGTAAGACCTTGCCTTGAAAGTTTGAAGGAAAGAAATTTTTCAGTCTCCAAGAATCCTTGTTCTAGTGGATGGGGAAAAGGGAGTTGTCTGTGTTGAGAATATTACTGAAATTTAGATCTAAAAGAAATCTTAAATATCAGCCATTGGAAATCTGTGTTTTTTTAACGAAGGAGGATGAGGCACAGCATTTTCTTTCGTTTTACTCCTCACACCTTTGAAAAATAGGACCAACAGCAACATTCTTAAATGAGAATCACATGATTTGAAAAACATTTTGTTAAATTTTATAAAAAAGAAGTCATTTTGGAATTTGAAGTTGAAAAATTTAAACAAAAAAGACCTAAATAAAGTGGGACACCAAACCTTAGATAATGAGAAGCACCAAAGTAAATAGCCTGAGTTGAGAGCAAGTAAGAAGTTCATGCTTTAGTTATACTTTTCCTGCCTTTCCTTCTTGGAGCTGCTCCTTGAGAAATGAATAGCCGTCTAACTGAAAAGATATAGAGAATCTTTTTTAAAAGAAATAACATAGAGCCCTATTTAAAAAGAAATTGCACCAGAATCACTAAAATTACTTAAGTGGGATTACCTTTAAAACTACATTTATTTATCATTATCATCCTCTCAAGAGAAATATTTTAAGGAAAAAAGAAAAAATAGTCAAAGAAATATACCTGTGTAAAATATTTTACTTATTCTACTACTTCTAAACTCACGATAAAAAAGATCCAGCCTATATAATAATAGACTTAACAATTGATATTTGTAAAATTGTGAAAATATATATCAGTTAATCAAAGAGAAAAGTCTTACAATCCTAAAACACTTATTTTCCTTCCTAAGCTTTTTAATAAAACTAAATCCCCACTTGTCAATTTTAAAATTGCAGATTATAGAAATTGACATTTTGGATGCTGAGAAAACAGTTCCTTTTAAAATCCAAAAGTTAAAAATAAAGTGAATGGTGCATTTTTTTCTAAGAAATATAAATAATTCAGGGAAGTATTAGAATTTTACAGCTGTTCAGGAAAATCCTCATATTTCCCAAAATAGCCCTTTGCACAAACATTTAAGAATTAGATCAGTCATTAATCCCAGATTGTTCCTGGTAGGCTGGCCAAATCACAATGCTGTATTTTATAAGCCAAAACCTAGAGCCAGCAAGAATTAAAGAAAATCTCATTGCAGGCTGAACAGAAGCATTGGTTGAGGAACTCAAATAACTGTGAATTGAGTAAATGAGTGAACCTGTCACCATATCAAAATTAGCTGAAGGAGCCAATGTCCCAAAAAACAATGAAAGAATGTTTATTTAATTATTCAGCTGAAGTCTGTATGCATATTTATGCAGACTCACAAGCTAAATCCTGACTGGTCTCTAAAATTGCATTTTGCCTATTTATTTTTCAATAGTCGACCTGGTAGCCTTCCTTGTTCCTTTAAATTTCATTTGAACTCTGTAAACTTGTTGAGGAGGTAAGTACTATACAATGTAATAATAACATAATACCACTGAAAATCAATTGGTAGCCCTGCTTGGGATTGACTTGGGTCCCATTTCCAGGGGTCATATATTATTTTATCAAATGTGATTTGCTCAAAGTTCTTGATTCATGGTAAAAGTGCACACACACATACTAACACAGACATTAAATATAAAGGGAAAATAATATATGGAGTACTGTTCTAGTTATCCATTACCATGTATTAAAAAATTCTAAAACATATTGGTAAAAACAATAATTTTTTTAATTTTATTTTTTGTAGAGATGGGGTCTCACCATGCTGGCCAGGATGGTCACAAATTCCTGGCCTCAAGCTATCCTGTCTCCTCGGCCTCCCAGAGTGCTAGAATTACAGAGGTGAACCATCATACCTAGCCGAATTTGTTATTATCTTTCATGGTTCTGTAGACTGTCTGGCTGTTTAGAAAGTTCTTGCATTGGGTTGGAATCAGATGGAAACAAGGGCTAAAGTTATCAGAATGCTGTAACACGCTGGTTTTCCAAGAGTGATCAATCAGATGGCTAGTAGCTGTTGCTCACTCTTTGCTGGGAGCTCAACTAGAACTGCTCTCTGAGTGTCTACACATGGCCTCTTCATGTGGCTTGTTCTTCTCGTTTCATGTGTCTGGGTTCCTAGAGGGAGTATCCCAAAAGCAGCTGTTTCAAGATACCAAGGAGGAAACCTCAAGACTTCTTATGCTCTAACCTCGGAAGTTTTAAAATGTCACTGCTGCCACATTCTACTGGTGATAATCACTAAAGCCAACCTAAATTCAAGGGAAAGAGAATTTTACCTGTTGATAAGGGAGAAGTAAAATCATATTGCAGAAGTGCATGTGAGATGGGAGAGATTTTTGCAGTGACTTTGGGTAAATATAATCAGCCATAACTCAATAGGACATTGAAAAATAGAGATGAGCATGGATTAATAATGAAATACTATCAAATTAGACATTCTTCACCAGCTATTTCCTTACGAAGGTTTCAAATCCCATGCATCCTCTGTGGTGTTTTAATCAATACACTAGAAGCTTCCAATAGAAATTGACTATAGCAGTAGCATGAAACCACACATTTTATTCTTAATTTATGAATAAAAAAGTGGAAAAATAGAGAATAAAATTATTGCTGAAATACAGTTTTGTCTTTAAGACAATATACCCAGGTAAAATATATAAAATTCAAAAATAAAAATAAAAATGGCTTCTTATTTCTTTATCTCTTTTTGAAAATTCATGTTTTTAGTTATTAAATCAACCAAAGAATAAATTCTAAAGATTACTATTTTCACTGGAGATTGAATTCCAAACTGTGTAATTTCTAGAGACAAATGATGTTTCTAAAGTTTCCTCTAAAGATATTTCTTATATTTCATTACTTTATCCATTTAAGGCTTTTAGCTATTATTTGTTAAAGTCTTCAGGTGGCTTAAAAGAGCATAATGCAAAATTTTAAAAATGAAATTTGGAAGCACAAGAAGATTGTATAAGCAGGGTTATGAATTTGATATTGATAGCAAAGTCTTTCAAGATGGATGGAAGACATGTTAGTAGTGTTTATTGTTTAAATCAACTAATCAAAATAAATGATAAAAGCCAGGTCAGAAAACAAATATTTTTCTGGAATTAAATTACAGATATTATCTATACAGTATTTCCTTGAATATAAAATTTATATAAAGGAAAAGTGGTATTATCCTGATAAAACAGGTTGGGCTAAATTAAAAAAAAATACATATACTACAGAATTAACGAATTGTGTTATACAGACTCTTCATCAATTGCCTGTTATATACTGTGTCTGGTACTCAGAAAACTTTTAAAAATTATTTCAAGAAAAAAATATATTAGGGAACCATTTTTAATAATGCATCTAACTGAGAGGCTAGGGAGAGAAGACGATGACTCCCAAGGAAATTCTCCCTGGTATGATGAGTGAGAGTTGCCCAGCTAAAGCATGTCACCTAGTCTCCCATGTTAGGGTTTCAGTAGCTATTTTAGTGTTTTTGAGACCTTCAAATGGAAATATTAGAATGAACATTTAAAAAGTGTCAACGTATACAAGCAATGTACCTTATAAATTAAATAATAAACAGTAATGACCATGTCCACCCGAAAAGGAAATTGGTCTAGTATGTGTCTCTTCTTTTAAATTTTGATCTATGATTCATCTTTAAAGTTACATCATCTCATTCCAAAATGGGTTACACTTAATACAAAAATTCATCTTGATCTATTGATGTGTTTACTTCCTATTAGTGTGTTTTCTTTATATTTTTGCACAAACAGAAAATATTCATTTTTTAAAAAATGATATTCATTCATTCCCAGATACTCAGATTGTATCTGTGGAGATACAATCATTAAGAAATTATATATGGTCTCTGCCCTCCTGAAGTTTACATTCCAGTCCAACAAACAGGAATGATAATGCAGTGTGAAAACTACGTGTCTGGGGAAATACAGTCAGCTATGAAAACATAAGAAAGGCCAATTACCCTGACTAGAATAGGGTAGAAATTGGAAAGAGGAGTGGAGTCTTCCCAGAAATCATTTGACCTGCAAGATGAATAGGATTTATCGAGGTGGGAAGGAGCCGGAATAACATTCCAGGCAAAGAAAAGAACATGTGCAAAAGCTCAGAGAATAGAGGGAACAAGATCAAACGTTCCCCAAAGAACTTAAGTTTGGCTGGACAGGGGGAGAGGAAGACAAGAAATGGATAGGGGATGGAAGTAGTTTCAATTGTTTCAAATATTTTTGACATTTTCTCCAATGAGCAATAAAAAATTACTCAAGAGTTTAAGCAAGAAAATGATATGATGAAATATATTTGCATTTCACAAAAATCACTAGAGTTATAGAATGGAGAAGAGATTGGAGGAGTCTTGAATAGAGGCAGGGAAACCTCTCTTCATGACTTTCTCTAGATAATGGTAGACTCTCCCAAAAGAATTGGGGAAATGAAGAAAAGTGGCCAAATTCTCAAACTTCAGTATTTAGAAAATAGAATCTAAAGATTTGGTGACTGATTAAAACCTAGGGGTTAAAGAGAAAGAAAAGTCTTTAAAATCTCCTTAAAATGAGGCCCAGTTTATCTTACTCCTTAGCGAAAGGTTAAAGTCTACCATAAAAAATGTTTTATTAATTTATATAATGAAAATATCAATTTATGTATGTGAGCAAGGATCTTAAAACAATTTATGAAAATCAATTGTTTTGTTTTATAGTCACATAGAAAAAAATCCATTTAATTTCTATGTAATTAGTCTAACCATAACATAAATATCTTCTTTTAAGAAGGGCAGTATTTTAGCATATTCAATTTGTTCTTAAGATATACAATTTCAAAACCAAAGGGAAAAAAGAACTGGATCAAAATGTATCATACTGATGAGAATTTTACAGTATTCTGACTTTCTGGTTTCCTCATTGTCCACACTATCGCAGCAAAAGGCAAATAAAATAAAATTGTATGCAATTTAAAGCTATATTAAATAAATTTTCTATAACCCAATATATCCAAAATATTATCATTTCAATATGACATCAATATAAAATTATTAATAATCCATTTTATATTCTTTTTGTACTGCTTTTGAAATCTAGAGTATATTTTAGACTTATAGCACATCTCATCAAATGATGAGTAGCCTCATGTGGCTAGTGGCTATCCTCTTGGATAACAGGGCAGCTCTGGAACATAAAGAAGCATATTTAGAAGACTGCTTGCTCCCTTACTTGTGCCTTAAAAAGCTTAGCAGATGATCCCAATGAGTAAAGGCAAAAAAAAAAAAAAAAAAAGTAAAATGATCTAAATCTTTTGTTTTGTTATGTAAATATGGCCATTGAGAAAGAAAGTTAAAATTCAGACAGAGCAACTGAACATTGAAGCTTTGCTGATAAGATGACAGTGGTCAGTCAACAAATGTACAAAAAAAATGGAATATGTATTGAAAAATCCCAAATCCCTCAACACTTTTAAGTATCAAATTTCAATCCATTTAAAATAATCCTTTTAAATACTGCCTATTCAATTTTAATTTAAAAATCTCCCAGCAGCTATTTCATTTGGAAGTGGCAGCTTTTTTTGACACCAGTAGTTTAGTAAATCCATGGCAGGAGATTGCAAACCAGTTTCCATCTTGATTTAATGCTCTTTTAAGTTTATAAGAAAAATGTCACTATGTAAACAACAGACATTTTGATTAAACACTAAAGTTCTTATTTTGGCTGTTAAATCAATAATGCAGCTGGATCGAAAGTAGTTTACATTCCCTCAAAACTGGGCTTCAGTTCAGCTAGTATTGCACTGACATCATTTTCCAGCACGATCTGGCTGCTTTTAGCAGCTAGTTTAGAAATGTCCTTTGCAAACAACCACATAATTTTCAATGTTAACACATTTCAAGAAGAGGGTCTCACAAATGCCAGTACTTAAAATAGCACAGTCAATCCAGAAATAGTCTTTCATCTAATGTCTAATTTACTATTAATAGTAAAAAACTTTTAAGGTAATTTTAACAAGAGTATAAGACAAAGGCCTTTGGTGACGTTATTTATCTTTTTCATCTGAAACCATTTGGAAGGTTTCCTATTTTCCCTTCTATAGTACATTAATTAATATGTAATTCACAGCAATGGTTCTCAAATATGTTTTGGTGGCAGAACACCTGAAAGCCCTGGTCCTTTTTCCTAAACAACAAGCTCCAGGTAGAACTTCACAAATATCGATATACTGTTTGATTATATTCTACAAACTAAGAATATTTTGCAAATAGAAAATAAGACCATATTATATGTCTAAAACATAAAACCACAACCACTGGCATCTATAACCATTACCAAAAAAAAAGCAAGTTGAACAGATCACAATAGACCATGAGGAGTTTTTCAGAGAACATTAATTTACACTTTGCAGATTCGGTGTCAGCAGCAAGTTAAAAAAAATATGAAACAAAAATGGTAAAATGTATTCAAGACCATTCAATAACTATGATTTTATAGAAATTTTTAAAACGTCACTATGATTCCATTTCAGCAGTAAGACCCTCTTATCTAGCAGGCTGAACAAAAGTATTCTAGAGCCTATATTTGAGAACCACAAACGCAAAACTTTTAACTACAGGATCTCAAATTGCTTACCTGTAGAAACTCTCTGACGTTAGATCCCAGGACGCGCAAGATTGTATCATAACCAGATTCTTGACAAAAGACAAAAAACATCTTCCCAAACATCTGAAGGATTTCTCCAGCATTGAGATCTATTTTATAGGTTCAAGAAAGAAAAAAAGCATATTATAGGTGAAATATTGTTAATGGAAAGAATGACAATAAGTGTATATTAAAATAATTTAAAATATCTTCAATTTTTTTTTTGAAGTCGGCTCCATAGCTCAGGGGTTAGAGCACTGGTCTTATAAAATATCTTCAATTTTTGTGAACAGTGAATATAAATCATATGAAAAAAATCTGGCCAGGATAATACAATGAAATCTGAGAAGACAATGTATTAACATGTTAATTGTGTAAATATTTACTTATAAGCAAAGCAACCAGATTTTCAGCTTCCATAACAAACTACAGGTTGAGGATCACTAATCTGAAAATCTTAAATCTGAAATGCTCCAAAATCTAAAACTTTTTGGTCAGTGACATGACGTCGTAAGTGGAAAACTCTACACTTGACCTCATGTGACAAGTTGCAATCAAAATTTTGATGCACAAAATTATGAAAAATATCTTATAAAATTACTTTCAGGCCATGTGTAGAAGGTATATATGAACCATAACTGAATTTTCTATTTAAATCAGGTCTTAACCCCAAGGTATCTTATTATGTATATGTAAATATTACAAAATCCAAAAAAAGATCCAAAAGCAAAACATTTCAGGTCCCAAGCATTTTAGATAATGGATACTCAAACCTACACTTAATTTTCAGTTTTTTAAACATATATTTAATGTGTTACTTACGTTTTCTGAAAAACAGAAATATTTTAAAAATCATCAAGAATGAACATGTCAATATTTTGATGCAAAATATCCCTGCTTTATATAAATATGTATATTTAATAACTTGATTACATATATTATCTACCTTAGTATCCTGGTTTTTTCTTAATATACAATCATTACTATTTCCAAAAATTTAAATTTTCCATAATTTTTCTCTATCAATTTTAATTGCTATCTTATTCAACATATAGATGCAGCCATTTATTTAACCAACCACTTCTTTCATTTTTTGATAATATTAATAACTCTGACATGAAAACACATATAAGTCTTAAGACAGAGATCTAATAATTTCTTTAGGAAAAATTCCTAAAGGGTGTGAATATTTTTTAAAGAGGCTTCGTGATGCAAAATCATTCTCAAAAAAGTTTTCTTCATTTACCATCAGATTAAAAATGTGTATAATTTCCCCTTTAACTCTACTATTTACTACACTAGATACTTCATTTTTTAAAATTGACAAATTTATTTGAAAGCAAGTTATCTCATATTTGTTTCAATTTTCATTACTAACGAGGCTGGGTATTTTTATTTTTGGCTATTTACCAATTGTTTTTAATTCTTGTATTCTGCTATAGATAGTATCTGCCTTTCTAGTTATATTTAGCAAAGCTAAAAGCTTCATTCTAGTCTATCCAAACTATAGCCGACTTATAAATTAAGCCCTATGAGAATAATAAATATTACCTTGAGAACAACTTTATCTCCATGAAGTTTTTTAAACTTTGCCTTTTTCAGCAAGATCCTTTGTCAGTGGTAGATATCAGTTTCCTGTTTCTTTTACCAATAGCTAACATAACTTGTGATTGCAAAAGAGATTTGAGGATAATACATACTACACTTGTGTAATTAACATATTGTTCACACCATAACTGAAGTTGTTACATTAAGTATCAATAACATTTTTCTTTTCCCAACACATTGCTTTCTGTGGGGAACGGCGGAGAGCATACTTTTTCATTTCTACTCTTTAAAGAGCTTGTGAAAGAAGCATAGAACTCAGCAAAGCCTGCACCTAACATTCTATGTGAATGTCCTCCCCACCAGGGCTGTGCAGTGCACAACTTGCATAACTATACATTGTGATCTTGAATCATGCATTCCTTTGGGCTTCTATGTGTAACTTAGCCAAAGAAGGAAAGTTACATTTAACTTACTGAGGACTTTGCTTGCAGCAGCAACCAAATCGTAAGTTTTGGAATCATCATATATTATTCTGACAAGAAACTGTCCTTCTTCATCTAACTGTGCCTCTTTTCTGGAAAATAAAATCAAGAGACAGGAAGGAAAAGTTAAAATTTAAAAAATAGCTACTGTAGCTATAATGATTGTGTAAAGTACAAACAATGGTTTCTATATCTGAAATAGGATTTGTTTTTGGCAAATTTGTTTAAATGAACATCATGTACCTAAAAGTCTAGCAATTAAGCAGAAATTATGTCACACCCCCTCCCTAAATTAAAATGATATATTTAAGTATACTTTAGCAAGACTAACATGTATATGGTGCTCTAATGCTCAATACAATACCTGACATTAAAAACAAACAATAACTTTTGGTTAACTGAATATTCAGCAAATGTTTGTTGAGTTCCTATATGTGCCAGTCATTGTTCTAGTCACTAGGAGTATATCCTTTAGTAAAACAGACAAAAATTCTGACTTCTTGTAACACATACATTCTAGGAGGAGAAACATACAAGGTATAAAATTCTTAAGTAACGTATAATGGTAAGTACTTTGGAGAAAATAAAACAGAGTGGAGGAGTGGGGCACTCAAGTACAACAGCCAAGTGGCCTCACTGGGAAGCTGGGCATTCCAGTAAAACCTGAAGGAGCTCAAGGCATTAAGGGGCCATGAGCAATCTGGGGAAAGTGTGCTCCACACGGAGGAAAAAACAAGCACAAAGGCCTAGGTAAGAGCACACCTGGGGTGTAGGAGGAACAGCAGTGTGCCTGGAACAGAAAAGAGGGCAAAGTAGCTGGAAGGGAACAGGCTGAAGAGGTAAAAAGAGGCCTGGCTGGACACTGGGATGATTGGCATCTATGTGAAGGAGGTGAAGAGAGCATGGGTGCTTGTGATACAAGCAGTGATATGAGCTGAACTAGGTTAAAGGAATTAGTCTGGCTGCCACATTGTAAATGGACGAAATGGGTGTAGGACAGAGTTGGGAGACCAGTTAGGAGGTTGCTGCCAACATTCAGGTGAAAAATCCAAGTGACTTGATTCACAGTGGAAGCAGTGGAGGGGGTGAGAAGTGACTCAAACCCAGATATATTCTGTAGGTAAATTCAATAGGATTTGCTGCTGGATTGGATGCAGGGTGTGAGAGGAGAGGACTCAAGGATGACACCAAGGTTTTTGGTCTGAGCAATTGGAAGGACGTTGTCACCAGTAACTGAACTGGGAAGGAATGCTGGAGGTGGACTTGGGGTTAGGATCAAGAGTTATAAGTTTGGGATGTCTTTGAACATAATAAGTTTGAGATGCCAAGTGGATTGATAAAATCTTCAAATATGTCCATAGCTTGTTAAACACAATAGCACAACATAAACACAATATTAGTGCAAGGAAATTATAGTTATCATTTTTAACAGTTGTGATTACATGAATATATTTATTTTCATAGGATTTGGATTACTTTTCTCAAACAAGTGTCCAAAGGGGAGGAGGACTCCTTTGTTCAAAACACTGGCAGCTGTAGAAAAGAACTAAGTTCCAGATATTGTTGCCAACGTTAAAATCACAAAAACACATGGAGCTTGGATATCAACCTCTAACTCTCAATTCAACTCATCTAAATCCCTATATGTTGCCAGGAGGATACAAGGGAAACCAACCGCTATAATTAGGCGAACTTTCAACACAGTGGCTCAAATAAATCCTTAAATATTGTCAAGGCAGGCCACAGTCGCTTTCTCTCCTTCAGAAGCTGTGTCTCTGTCACTTCCCTGTGTCTGCTCAAGGGCAAAATTCCAAATGGCGGTATGTCTTGGTCACTATCTCAGCATGGAGATAGTCTTAAATACACTCTATGTTCTTCAGAGCATACCATTATCTGCCTGGAGTTATATATAACAGTGCATGTAAAAATATATATTTAAAAAAGCATGATTTTGGTAAGCACAGAGATCTGAATTTCAGAGTCCAGAGTTTACTAGCTGAATAACCCTGAGCAAATCACACAAAGTACATGAGCATCAAAATCTCTCTTTTCTAAGGTGGGAGCAACAGTATAACTCACCTTCCGCAATTATAAAGAGTACAAAAGTATGTTCTAAGCTCTTAAAGCATTACACATATTACTAATGAGTATAGTGCTCCCATGTCTACATGCTCAATTATAGCACCACATATAAAATGTGAAATTCTTCCCCCTTTTCTCACACATACAAACAAAGCTATTAAACAAAAGAAGCATAGCTCCATTGGGTAGAAAGGGAGGGATTCCAGGTTTTCTAGGGACGAAAGTGGGTGCCGTTGCCCCCATCTTGGTCCTGCCCAACCCTAATTCTCCATACCTGGGGGAGGAGGGAATACCCTATGAATCTGCCAATCAGAACTGGCATGCCAGCTGCAAAAGAATGCAGAGGACTCTCTGGCCCATCAGCCAAGTCACATGGGTATGATAAAGTCTGGGAAGTGACCTAGAACCCACATGCACAGTAAGACTCAGGTCGCGCAGCTCCCCAACTGTCCAAAGTGGTTCTATGGTGACATCTGAACCACGGAGAGGTCCCTATCCAGACACCATAAAACAAGACCCCGACCATAACCAAGCTGTCTCTCTTCCTGCTGTGACAAGGAGTCGGGTCGTCATCTGTAGTGTATGTACCATGCTTTGCAAACCTATGTCTCGCTCTTGCTCTATAATCCTATCTTGCTCTCCCTCAATAAACTTAACCTCACGCTTGCCTAACTTTGGTGCGTCTGGTCATTCTTCTTCAGCCATGATCACACTAAGAACCAACATTCCAGACCAAAACCTGACAGCTCTTTAAAGACCTCAATGGTCTTTTTAATGCCAACAGTCAGTGAGATCCCCCAAAATTATGAAAATATAATATACAAACACTGCCTCATTCTTTGTTAAATGCTACTATATATTTTATGCATTATAATTTCTAATTGTAAAAAAATGCAAAATATAAGAAAGGAAAAATTGAAGAGAAAAACAATCCTCCACTATCCTGAAATAACCACTGTTAATATTATGTTCAAGTTATTAATGCTTGAATATGTTTGTATTAATATACATAATATACTGCTTTAAAACCTCCTTGTTTAACTTAATATTTGATGGATATCTTTTCATGTCAATAAATATACTTCTATGCCATGACTACCTAAAAGTACATTGTATAGATTATAAAAATCTTGGTAGATAGATTGCTTTTATCTTTTTCACATGTAGAAACAATGCTGTGATGCATATCTTTGTAGCGAATTATATTTCTATGTAAAAATAGAATTCCTAGGAGTGTAATTATTGGTTTGAAGGATATGGATATCCTAATTTTTGCCATTTTGCCACTAACATTTTATTATGAAACACTAGTTTAAAGATTGGAATTATGGAGCCTCTGATTTCGGACATTCAAATAAAACATAAATAATTGTAATTAAATATATAATAAAGTATAAATTAATCTGTGTTTTCACCATGCCCTACCTATTCTCTTTCTTCCAACTGGAAAAAAAATCAAATCACATAATTTCTGTAATAAACTCAGTTTCCCTGAAACACTCGCCATCCATACTTACCCTTAAATGAGTGCGGCACAAGCAGAATACACAGTCCCTCTGCATAACACACAGAAACAGCCATTTCCCCAGAAATCCCCTAACGATGAGTCAATGCATTCCTTCTTTCCTTTCTCTCTTTTTATTAAAGTAAGCTCCCTTATCTTCTAAGCTTTACTTCCTGAAATGATCAGCCTCAACATGCTCCCTGGCCCTGATGGAGATGGAAATAGAAATTCAGTTTCTTCCACGTACACGGAAGAAAATAATCACCTTCTCTTAAAAACTTCACTCTAAATTTCATTGAATTATTCAAAATACTTAGGAATCTTTATTAACATTTATATTAGAAATCTTTGGGAATACTGGGTTGCCCTTTTTCTTTTTCTTGCTCTTTTTTCCCCCCATGGAAGAAGAGTTTTACTGCAAATATTTGAATGCTTATTATGTCTCAGGCACTTTTAATATAGCAATGAATGAAACAGATAAAGATCCCTGCCTGCAGAAAGCTTATATTTTAGCTGGCAGAAACAATAAGCAATAAACATAATATGTAATCAAATTATTTAATACGTTATGAGGAGATTAATGCTACAAGAAAAAATAGATCAGGATAAAGGAATGAGGATAGGGATGTAGGAGGAAGGGGCCGGATGCAACACGTAGAGAGAGCATATATACGATCACATATTCATAATGATCCTTGTAGGTTTCATGGAAATGGTAACAGCTGAGCAAAGATTTCAGGAGGAAAAAATGTGTCCCTACCACCTTACATCTAATCTTTCTGGGGCCACTTCCCTTCTTTCTGTAGCCCATTCTTCATCTTCTTCCCTTTTCAAGGGGGAAAGCTAATTGGAAATATCACAAGCCCATTGGTGTGAAGTGGTTCAATACACTAAACTGAGAAGGAGAATTTACATTGCAAAAGGAGTAATGATCAAGAGAATTTATTTCAGGCAATATGGCCATTGAAGCTAGTAGAATTTTGAGTCAACAAAGCCTTCTCTGTTGTCTCTCAGTTCTCAACACTACTTTTCTTCTAATTTCTAGGCAAATTTATGTTTGATCAGGCTTCATGCTGTCAAATGTTTTAGCCTCCAGATAGCACAGAGTTGTGATAATAATCATCTCCCAGCATGCTGCAAAATACACCTGCCACTACTCTTTAAGGAAAGCCTTAATGGCTTCCCTTCCCACGTTGCACACTTTCTTTAGTTTTGGAGCTGTTTTTTTCAGCTGCTACCTGAAATCACAGAGGTTGTAAGAAAAGTTAGGAAGCAAGCTAATAGTAATATTAAGATTACATAAACTACTTACATAATTCAAGTAATAATACCTCATAATTCTCCACTCTCCACTTGGTTATACCATAACTTTTACGCTTTTCCTTTAAAAGCAAAGTAAAGGAAAGAATAATTATATAGATACATAGATACAACTTCTCTAACAACTTAAGATACATTTTCATAATATGTTGAGTTTATTAGGGCTTAAGTTATCCAAATTCAGCCATGTACACTAACTAAATTTTCTAGGCCCACTCATTCTTTCAGAATTATTTTTTGACCATCAACTTTGTTCAAATTATTGCATTACACAAAGCAATTATGTACTATCCCTATTATTTAAATTATATTTAATTTACATGTGAGGAAAACCAAAGGTTTCTGTGAGAACCATAATTTAAAATTTTCCAAAAAAATGAAAGACTTTGGACAAACTTTTATTTTTTCAATGATTTTTAGAAGACAAAAAAATACCATATGAAGCCATAGGTAAATTTGATTAAGGTATGTTCAAGAGTGTCCATCTATCAAATAACAACCTACAGAACTGCTATAATCATGTCTCCTGGTTTGTGTTACATTCTGTTGCTTCTTCTTATTTATAGCATTTTTATTATTATTTTTAAAATCCCTACCTAACCCCTAATGAACACAGTCTTCCTCTATTTCCAAATAGTATCACTTGCAGTACTTCCAGGTAAATTTACCTACATACTCAGTGACTCTGTTTGGGGTAAGCATTAAATCCTTCCACTCACTGCATCACTCAATGACAGAGGTCAGCAGACAATAATAAATATGTAGAGGGGTTAGATAAGGTTAAAAAGTCACTTTGTTTGGCTAACAAGTAAACCTAGATAAAAAGAAACTCACTTGGTGTCATCTACATCGTTAAGTCAAAGTTTTTACTTACATAGTATGAAAAATAAACTAAGCTAATCCCATATGCAGATGCACTAAATTTGGGCAGATTCATCTCCTGGTTTTTCATTTCCACATCTGCAAAGCAGAGTAACAGCAATACTTACCTCCAGTCATTGAGCAGGTTAGCAGAATTAATCTATGTCAAGAGCTTAGAATGGTGCTTCTCACACACTTAATGCCCAATACATCTAATTGGTAAGAGTCATAGTAGTTGAAGAAGATGAAGGAAGAGGGGAAAGAGGAGAAAGAGAAAACGGCAAAGGGAAGAAGAGGAGGGAGGAGTGACAACAATATCTTAGGAGTTTTTATTCAGTATACATATTTTGCTGATTGACAGAACTTACAAATTCAAATAGCCAAAAACAAACAAGTTCTATCTCCCCTAAGAGCTTTAAAAATAAAGACCAAATTCTCATCTGTAATAAAATAAGAAATAATCATATTCTGTGTATGTGTGGCCACAGTAACTGTCTAAAAGTTGAGTATGCATAAACGAAATATTTTCCCAATAGCAATTAATTTCCTATTTACTCTTAGAGATTGTTATTTGTTAGAATTTAAACAGATCCTTTATTTATACTAATTACCTTTCCACAGAAAGGTAGTAGGTATTTTTATCATGGTGGTGTTTTATGGGTTGCAATTTTTTAAATTTGTATTTAATCACTGCTATCTAACCCAAGTGGCTGGAATTGAACATGTGCTTGTAAATGTGTGCAAGCTTTAAAATGAGTGAATGAATGAATTAAATACATATTTCCATGAATTTCCAGCTTCCCTACTAAAAAATAAGCAATAAAAAATTCCTGATAAAAGTCTATACTTTGTTCCCAAAATTAAGAATATTTTATATTATTTATTTCTTAATAACTAGGTCTACAATTTGTCCAAAATGTCCAGGCAGCATCTCTCTCAACTAAGGAGATGTTCCTTAACTACAATATCCGAACCTTCAAAAAGTGAATTCATGTTCTGTCACTGAGCTCCTGCTACTGTACATTTTTCAAGTAAGTTAGGTATACTACAAAGACTGCTAGTTTTCAGGTAAAGAAGTTTCCCACGGAGGTATGAAAATAAGTGTTCTGAAATGGGAGAGTACAGGGAGTCTCAAAATAAGGTCTGGTCTTAGGCAGAAAAGTCAATAAACATCAAACGATCAACCTGACCCATGATAGCTCCAAGCAGGTACTGATCCTGTAAAGAACATTATCAGAGAACAGGCCATATTAAAAAATAATATACAGATGTCATTTTGAGAATAAATCCTGGGACAGTCCATTGCAGTGAGCTGGAAGGGTATCATGACTGCTGCGTTGTGCCCAACCATTATTAAAATTAAACTCCCATTATAAACCACAGGTAATAACTATATATAACATCTAAAAAATTAAAACTTTATATTGCTTTTGTCTAAGTGGCTGTGAAGCATGAATCACCTCTGAATTTCCAACACCCCACTCTAATGGTTCTCAGTATGTCTGAACCCCAAAGGAGAGACTAGTTTGAAGGAGCTGTGGAGAGAGAGTCAGGACCTTTAAATCCTGTGACAACTTCCTGCTTGGACCCTCTCTGGGTCAGTAAAGATCAGTCCTTTTAAGTCAGTCTGTTCACTCATCCAAGTACTGTAAACAGTAACAGTAAATGCTCTCATGAGTGACACCCATACCATAGCTTTAGACAAAGCAACATCACTCTTGATATGTAATTGCTTTTTTTCTTTCTGACTGACCAGCCTAGCATGGAAGACCCTTAAGAGTAATTTTCACAATTCTGAAAACATATTCACAAACATTTCAAACAAGCTATTTTCAGTAGCTTTGTCAGATAAATGAATTTACTTAGACACTTGCAGGTGCACTTCATTTTTAACTCTGTCTGAGGAGCACATCAGGTCACAGCTCTTCTCAAAATAAATAAATTTCTCAAAGTTTTGGAGGTTCTGATTTTCTCTAGCAGATGTGCTGGATGGTGAATACAATCATCTTTTTTAAAAAAGCAAAGTCAAAATCACCTGTGCAAGTGCTTGAACATTTGAAGAAAACAAAAACAAAAGTAGGCAGTACCACTACACATATACTATGTCCATGTTCTTGCCAAAGTAATTGTCTTTGGAAAGGAGAAAGCTATAGGTCCTTTCTTTTCTTTGGGAGAAAACACATAATATGGTAATTACAAGTCTGTCTATGTCCAAATCCCTGCTCTAATGATAAATAGCTGATCAGTTTGAGGCAGGATTTTTAAAAGTCTTCAAGCCTCCACTTTCTTTTTATAAAATATGGATAAGAAGGAATCTATTTTCTGTGGTGGTTGTGAGGATTAAATGAGATAATGAGTACAAGGCACTGTGTCTGCAGAACCATGTGGTAAGGGTTTAATACCTATGACATAGTACATTCACCATAGCATGACATCGTGAGCATTCTCACCTGGTTTTCAAATTTAATTTCAGTATTACAAACATTTACCTACAGTCTGTGACACTGACTTTAAACAGCACCACACATACCTGCCT
Source organism: Cheirogaleus medius (assembly GCA_008086735.1). Classification (NCBI taxonomy): domain Eukaryota; kingdom Metazoa; phylum Chordata; class Mammalia; order Primates; family Cheirogaleidae; genus Cheirogaleus; species Cheirogaleus medius. Next base: position 2,739,956 of record VBSM01000483.1, read on the forward strand.
TTTAGAAACTTCCTAAAGGATTGCGTCAAGTCCTGAATCCAACCCAGCAACTGTCTTTTGATATGTGAAATTGGCGATCCAACAACAGAGTTCTTAATCCTTCCAATATATCCATTTATGACATGAGACAACATAAAAGAACTCCAGTCCTTCCAAGAGGAAATGCTATAATTTATTGACATATCTTCTGCCTTTGCTAACAGAATAAATGTTTGTTTCGTACAGCAACGTGACTATAAACAATTACAATCAACAATACTGTATATAATATATACTTGAAATTTGTCAGGCTGGTAATTCTTAAGGGTTCTCGCCACAAAAAAAAAAGGATGGAGGGAACTATGTGAATAATGAATATGCTAATTTGCTGGATTATGGTGATTATTTCACAACGTATATGTACATCAAAACATCAAGTTATGCACCTTAAATATATACAGTTTTTACCTGTCAATTTTATCTCAGTAAAGATGGGAAAAATAAAATGTCTATTTGAAAAAAGCTTATATTTTATTAAATAGTGGTTGAAAATGTCATCATTCTGACATAATAAATTCTGGTTGCAGAAACAAATACCTGTGATAAATTTGTGTGTGCTCTATTCTTTGGAAATTAAAAATGTGAAAGACCATTATATATAAATATTCATATATATATGTATATTATAGAGAGAGAACCTGGTAAAGTGCTATACACATAGCTTAGAGAGAAAGAAAGAGAGAGGGAGAGAAAGAGAAAGCAAGTAAGCCCTGGCTAGAGTTTCATGAAGCAGGGCAGACATTAATCAAATAGTACAAATACATAATTACAAACTCTTGCATGTACAGTAGTACTATGAAGGAAAAGTATACTTTTGGATGTGAGAGAAGGTTCTCTCAAGAAATAACATTTGTTTTGACATCTCAAAGCTGACCCTTTCCAAGCACAGGTGTTACCGTGACATATTTAAAGGTTCAGTATAGTGGAGGAACTGAAATTGCCCCATGAGGCTGGAGTGCCGAGGGTAAATGCAATGTGTGGACTGAAAGGTCTCCATGTTTGGGTGATCTGAAGACTGACTACAAAAGATTTTGCTAAAGCAACAATTTAATATTTTATGAGTCAACAATGAATGGCAAGTAGATCAGAATATGCAACAGAACAAAAGCCACAGTGACAAAGAAGAACAATGAATACTTCAGAGTATCTACCTTTTACCTTGAATAAAAACCTCTTTAACCTGTCTTTGATATAGTTTGATATAGAAAAAGATGCTCCATTTTGCTAGACACAAACAATAAAGACACCATTTTCCCCACTGTTTCCTCTTTAATGGACAAGGAGGCAAAGTAGAGCATGGAAAAGCTGCAAGTACTCACATCTTCTGTGGTCACCCTCTGAATCGGGCCAGTTAGATTTCTTTATAGTGTTCATTTCCTTAAGTGTGTTTTCCCGTTGATGTCTGCACAGTATCAACCCATAACTGTCGCTTTCCAACACATTAAAGAGAAACATTTCCTAGAGTTCCTTATTCTGGAGAAAGGCGAGAGAGTAAAGACATTGTTCTTGCAAATAGCAATAATGTTTAGTTAATGTTTGTCATAAAGATCTGAATATATTAAGAGCACGAAGACAGATTTTTTGATATCTCTTCTGGTGCTCTTTGTAATGTGCAAAGATCCTTCTGACACACCAAACCAAACAATATGCTCCTATGATTTTTTTTAATTATCAAAAATTGCAGAATGCAAGGAAAATAAAGACCCAGCTTGATTTCTGGGGAATACTTTAGATCATCAAAAAACACCTCAAAAAGCAAAAAAGCTGGAGATAAGGCTATGACCCACCTTCTCACCTAGGTGCCATGCTGCTCACAGACATGGTCCAGGTTCAGGGAGAGCCCTATGCAAAGAGCTCACTAAGAGGTATGTGAAGGCGTTTACACTCGGACTCCTAGTTCCACCTGCAAAAATAACTTCAAACATTAGGGAGCTTATCAATTAACATATTATGCCTTCCTCTATCTTTCAGGCTAACTGGCCGATCTTTCTACTGAAAAAAGTCCTGATCCTAACAATGATCTGTTTTGCCTATTTCTTTAATCTGTTTATTATTATTTTTATTTGTACTCAGGAAGTTTCCGGGTACTAAAATGAATATGGTTTCATTTTTATACGTAGACGGCGTTAGCTCCTACTTCACAACTTTATCTTAAAGGAAGTATTACCTAGCACCAGAAGAGCAGGGTTGGTGTTCTGACTCTTCAGCTTCCTATATATAATTCTCTAGGACAGCCATTTAATCTCTCGGAAACTTGGCTTTATTATTTAGAAAAAATGAACTAGAAAGTCCTTTCCTATTTCAAATGAATGTTGTAGCAGTCAACTGAAATTACAGAGAAAACGACTTTTAAAATTTTAAAAAACCTTATAAAGTACTGTTAATATTTTAACACATACGTAAACATACTTCCTGTACCTATCTACTTAAAGATGGGTATAGAAAGGTATAGAAATTTAATTCATACCTTCATAAATTTGAAAATCTGATTAGAATAAGGCAAAATATGGTGGTACACTCTTGTTTATTTTCATTTGTTTTGATAAAATGAATATTAAGAGCATATGTTGCACTTTCAAACAACAATTAGGTATTGGGGGCAGGGAAGTGGTTAGAAGATTATAATGTAAGATCGATTCCAAAGTAGAACTTCAGTGGAAAAACAGCATAATGAAAATAATATTCTTCCCCTAGTCCACAGGATGGAAAGGAATGGCATATGTCAGACACAGAAGACCTAGTTATGGGGTATGTTAGACTACGGCAAGGGAAAGTGATAAAAGCCTGAATGAAAGAATAACGAGAGACTAAGAGAGAGGCACTTCAAATCTAAAGTACTGGTACTAACTGCCTAGACTGGATAAACAAGAAAGAATAATGAAAAATGACAGTGAAGTTATTACTTATCCTAGAGTGCTACAGAAACATTTAGACAGATAGCATATAGACTGCAATGAGCTATTATTTAAAAGAGAACTTCATATCTTACAGGTAACATGGGGAAGAGAAAAGTTTTTTAAAAAAATTCAGACTCTATAGTAAAATAAAAAATAATAGCTACCATTTACTAAGCATCTATTTTTCAAGAACTGTGTTAACCATTTTGCAGACATTATTCAATGTATTACATCAACTCCATAAAGTATTATTTTTTTTCCTTATGCAGTTGAGGCTTGGAAAGTTTCAGTAACTTGGAAAGTCACATAACTAGTTTATAGCAAAGCATTTGCTTATTTGAACCATAATGATTAATTTGTGATTAGCAAGTTCAACCGGACATATTAATTTCAAAACTGGAAATATACGCTATCCAACAGTCAAAATGTTTCCATATTTGAGTTAGAGGGGGGAAAATAAAAGCAAAATAATAAGACTAAAAATATCCAGAAATCTCTAGATTTTTTTTTAAAGCAAGGATTACATCATTTGCTTTTCTATTCTCAATGCCTAATACACTAGACTATGCGTACTAAAGATAAGCTTAACAAAGAATGGAAGAAAAATGAAGCAATGAATGAAAAAGTATGCTGCCCCAATGTAAGTAAATCAGATAAAACCATACTAAACAAATTCTTTATTATTTACATGAGGAAGATGATTGACAACCTTCTAGAGGAACTAATAACAATATATAAATATATCATTAAATTATTATCAAATATATATCCATCATATCAAAATTTTGATTCAACTGTTTATCTCAGATCTTTTAGTAAATAGAGAAGGGCTAATTAGTCTAAAGTGGAGCACTTTAGAGTTTAAAAATATTTTTAATTGGTTTTTGGCCTGCTCAACTCTAGGCAAATAATTATAGTTTTTGTTTGTTTCTAATAGACTTAATCATTATAGATTTTTCAGTTTTTGAATCCATCTTTAGAATTCATATGTTTCAGCGAGGTTAGAAAGTCTAAAATTGAACCCAGTAATTTGATGCAATAATTAGTTTAGTCAGGGATGATGGAAGAATAACAGAGATGGTTAAACAAGTATCTATGTGCCTTTCTAATATGTATAAATCCTAATTTTATGTATTTTCTAAATTGATAATTGATTTTTCTCATTACTTAATCATGGCTTCTTTTTAAAGGACCATCTGAAGATTGAAAGGAAATGAACAAAACAAACTTTGAAATAGATTCAGGGGTCTCTTTTGCTTTTTCACATTTGTTATGGTCTAGATCAGAGGTCAGCAAATTACAGCCTACAGATCAAATCTAGCCCACTTTATCTGTTTTGTTTATTTATTTTGGTCTGGTCTAGGAGCTAAGAATGGTTTTTGTATTTTTAAACAGTTACATTTTAATAGTTATATAGATACCTACATAATGCCTTCAATTTTGACTTGGCCTACAGCACCTAAAACATTTACTATCTGGCCTTTTAAGAGAAAGTTTGCTGGCCCTTGGTCTAGACGGTTTTTCTTTTTTCTTAAAAAGAGAAATTTAAAGCTCTTGTGAAATGGTTATATCATTGGTAAGAGTGTAAGTGGATACTGAGTTTACAATGAGGCATTTTTGGCTCTTATCCACTTAGAATTTTCTGTCTGGAATCTGTTACTTATGGTTTTATTTGTCATTAAATGTTTGGCATCCTTTTTCATCCTTTCTCATGAAGGATGGATGGCCATTTCCCAGTAAACCAAAAAAGTATTATGTTAAATTTTATAAACATCAATTTAGATAGTTTCTCACAGAGCAAAAAGGAGTTTGGTACTTACTGAGACAAAAAAAAATACTTTTTTTCCTCCTATATTCAATTTGTCCTAAAAAGTTAAAACTGAAAGTATCTTGGACCAATGACTGAAGTAATCTTCCCTAGAGCAGAGGGTGGGGTGGGGCAGAGGAATCATTTTCAATTACAGTCCTCCAACTTTTCCTCCCCTGCTCCCAGGCAATAGTAAACGCTCTTCCAGAGAGCATTACTCAGGGGTACTGGGATGGAAACCAAGGAATAGCTTTAATCCCCTCAATGCAAAGAGCTGAACCCTGATCTTTAGCGCAGATACTAAACCACATCCAAGACAAGCTAGGATCCACTAAAGGATGCTTAAACAAATAGAGAATCAAAATTAACATCTGGATTATACCAACGCTAGTCTAACAGTTTTTCCTTTGCAGGGGCATAATCCTTGAGGTAATTTTATTAACAACAACAACAAAAAAAGACCAACATGATTTGTTTCATCTTTACCAGAAAAAAAAAAATAGGTTTTGAATGATTGGAATTTTATTATACCTTAAATCAATTAAGAATACTGTTTGAAGCTACTTAAAGATAAATTGGTGAGTTAATAAATTATTTTTTAAAGTAAAATGGAACAATAAGCATAATTTCACAGAGTTAAGTTCTCATTAATGGTAATTTTACATATTTGGGCATTCTCTAGGGAAAATATGACCAATATAAACACATCTCTTGATAATTTAACTTTTTTAAATTTCTGACACATTTCTCTATGAAATGTAATTGTTCATTTCTGTGTTTAACAATGATCTAAATTGATAATGGCTAGACATACATTCTAAATATGGTTAAATAACATAATGAATATTTCATCATAACAGCCATCTTTTATTATGCTCTCAAAATTCTAAACATATTCATTGTCATAGCACATCCACTAGGATATTTGGGAATTTCTATCTTGCAGATGAGAAAGCATCATATGGGGATATATATGTTGCTTTCATAAATTTACAAAGAAAGTGGAGTAAAAATAATCCTATATTTAAGTTACAGTTTAAAATCTTTTCTTGAAGTCTGCCTTCTCTATAACTGTCTACCCAACAAAATAAAAATTATGAAGGTGTTAGTGAGGTGAACCGAAAATTCAAATCCCAAAGTAACCTTTCATGCCTAGATTCTCATTGGATTAAACCACATAATTGCCAAATCGAGGCTTATCTTTATAGTATGTAGATGTGCCCTGTGGATACCATCAACGGCCTATGGAACGTGAAAGAAATGTTCAGTGATACAGATCCAGGAGAAAGAAAAGTTGCATTCAGATGTTTAATGTTTAACCCTACTCATTTCTATGGACACTGACAGTTATAAGAAATCACTGTCAGGTAACTGCATAATGAGGTCTTAGAATTGATTTATAATAATTGTAATGTACTTAGAGGAAAAAACAGCACGAAAGCATCACCTATATGAGATAACAAAATGAAATCGGAACTTTGGGAAATCAGAGTAAATAATAACAATGTCTTCCCACCTGCCCACCCAGGTAACACTTTCCTCCACCTCCACCAAAATGTGATAGTTCAACGGTTGCTCTAATATTAAAATCCATAAATATGGTTTTGGTGTAGCTAGTTGGTGATGGTCGGCTATACAATAAGTTAAATGCAAATTTTACCAAAGTGAAAGAGAGAAAAAGAGAGATAACATTGTTAGATTGAAATGCTCAACCTGCCTGCAGAGACTGACCTGTCAGTCATTCCAACAGGTTTAACCTCTCAGGTGGGTGTGGTATTTCCATTCGTATCCCAAGTATTGGGCTCAAAGCTCTAGACTGAAGCTAGAAAGTTCTCCTAGAATTGCCAGGTTTCACCACAATATAAAACATATAAGGGGATTTGGGAAAATGAAAGAGAAAACATTCCAATGTCAGTTTATTTCAGAATGAATAAATGCACTAGATTCACTGTTGCTCGAGAAATAGTCTCCGGTGTGTTTTAGCATACCAGAAAGGCTTAACTATTATGTATCTGCAAGGTGTGTGAATCATAAACCAGCCAAGGTCTTCCGTTTGTTTCCAAGGCCTCTGGAAGCAGGAACCGCGGGGAGGCCTGTGTGGTCCCTCGGGCCCCTCTCCGCGTGGGAGCAGATCCGCCCGCAGAGCCTGGGAGCGCTGGCAGAGCGTTCCCACGCTCGGGCGGGGTCGGAAGGCCGCGCTGACCCCAAGGGGCTCCTTTCCGCAGCTCTCGCCCTCCCGGCCCCGCCCCGGCCGCCCCTCCTCTGCGGGTCCCAGCTCCCGAGCGTGGGAGCGCAGCGGCGGCGGGCGCGGCGGGCGGAGGCATCTCCGAGGATGTGCGCCCGCGACCCCGCGGCGCGGCGGAGGCTGAGGCGGGGCCTCCCACGCAGGGCGCCGTCGCAGGGCCACCGCTAGAGCGGCTCGTCACTTACTTGATGTCTTCCCACACCTCGGGGCCGTAATTGCGGATCACCAGCAGCTCCAGGGCGTGATTCACAAACCCGTACTGCGGGGACAGGGAGAAACCCGAGCGTCAGGGAGCGGCTGAGGGTGGGAAGGGGGTGGGAGCGAGGCTGCCGCCGCTGCTGCCATCGCGCTCCTTTAACCTTTCACCCGCCCTGGGCTCCGCTCCGCCAGGGGTACTCTGCACTAACGGGGTGGATCGTGGGGGCGCGACCCCTCCACCCGGGGCAGATTTACGCCGTCACCATCCGCCCCACCCCCACGCCTCTTCTTGCCCCCTCTCACCTGTCACGGCTCCGAGACAGGCTGGGCACAGGGGACAGCGCGGGGACGTGCACCCTGAGCCTCTCCCGCGGCCGGCGCTCAGCCCCCCGCACTGGCGGGCCTCCCGAGCCGGGAACACTCCGCGCCTCAGCCGCACCTCTTCTTCCCGAGCTCAGGAAGCTGAGGTGTGGCGCGGCGAACCGATCGGCCCCGCCGCGACGCGCGGCGTTCCCACCTCCCCTGCCCGGACGCAGGCGAACAGCGAGGCAGCTCGCACGGCCAGCGAAGCGCTCCCGGGGGCCCGCGCCACGCTCCCACTGCGCGGCCGCTTCCCGCCGGCAGCCAGGCCCGGCCCCGGCCGCCGCGCGAGGGTCCGGCCTGACCCGGCAGAGAGCACTCACCATGGTGTCTGCGCCCGGAGCCGGGGAGGCAGTCCCCACGCACAGGCACCGCCAAAGGGACCCAGGCAGCGGCTGCAGCAGCGACAGAGCAACCCGGCCGGGGCGGCAGCATAGAGCTGGAGCCAGCGCCGATCCGCCCGCCCTGATTGCCACCTCTCCTCAGCCAATGGCGAGTCGAGCCTCAGGGGGCTGGTCGCGGCCTCCCAGTTCTCAACCAATCAGAGTCAGAGGGGGGAATTCGGATGCTCTCGGTGCTGCTGCGCTCCAGTGCCTTCTCGCCCCCACCTGGTGACAAGGCCTTCATTTGAGGCGGTAACTACGACCACTGAGAAGCCCCAGCTGTGCTCCTTGGGTGAATTCTGGGCCGGGGAAATGCAGTTCTTGTAGTACCAGTGAACGTATTCTTACCCAGAGGTCTGCCCTCGGGGATGAAACAAACTAACGGGGAGGAGCGTTGGTGTGAGTGTGTATGTGTGTGTTTTGCAGTGGACAAACCTTAAAAGGAATATCCCCTCCCCACCCTCATCAGCATCCTCATGTTTACTGTCATCTTATAGATAAACATTTCCTCTGTGGCTTGTCCCACAACAGTTAATGGTAAACTGAAAGCTAATAATACTGAGCTTAACACATTTTAGCTTTAGTCCATGAGACTAGTTGAGTGAACTACCTAAAATTTTCAGTAACATAATTTGGGGAGCATCATGTCAAAACCAGCTCTGCCCTTACTAAACTGTACAAGATCCAGCAATATTCTGTGCTTGATCTCAGAGGAACACGGGACACCATGGCCAGGAACCATGATTCCAGGAGTTTTTAACTCTAGACCTGGTCCCTGTTGCAGCTTCTCAGAGATAACTGATGAACTGGACAAGGTTCGGAACGAAATGCACAGACTTTAAATTTATTTACCCCCAGGCTACATTCTACCAGGGACTTATTTTAGTTAATGCTCTGAGTCCCGTCAAAGAGAAAAGGAGAGAAAACAGGAAATGTCCATTGACTAAAGCTGTTTGTGCCTGAGGTGTGTGAATACCTGTTGCTATAGCATAAGGTCAAAAGTGAGGTTACCAGTCTCAAGTGGACCTGAGAAGCCAGATAGTATTCTAAGATGTGAATAGTCATAGTTACTGTGAGAACAATCGCAATATGATCAGGGAGAGAATTTCAAAACAATAAAATTGTGCTGGCATCCGCACCCACAGACATATTTCGAAGGATAATTCACACAGAAATAATGATATAGCAAACAAGCAGAACTACAAATTATTTATAAAAATGACCATCAGTAGTGGAATGATTAACTAAATTGCAGTCTTTCCTATGACAAAACATCCTACTTTATACGACTGTTAAAATACTAAGACATTATTTAATATTAACCATTAAAATGGCATATTATTCTATGCAGCCATAAAAAACACAAGGAAAACTAGATACATAATGATACAGAAATATATCTTTAGATAAACAAAAGACACATGAATGTAATCATTTTGAATTTTTTAATGGTTGTATAGAGTAAGGTGCTGTTTTGGGTAATAAAAACACACAGGCACATACACATTGCTATAAATGTACACTCCTGGGAGGAAACACAGGAAAGTGTTGACATGGCTATTATCTGTAAGAAGAACCAGTGGCTGGAGTGACCAAGACTTTTACTTTTTATAGTATAACATTCTGTATCTTTTAAGTTTTTTCTATATAAACATAATAGTTTTTTAACTTTTTCCCCCCGTGTCTCCATCTGTAGTGGACCTATGCTGTCTTTGTCTAGAGTGTGCTATGGTGCGATGCCACTTTAGACTATATATAGTCAAAATATAAGGAAAGAAAATTGCTCTCCTAGGCTGAAAATTGAGAAAAGTTCACCTGGGGAAAGTTATGAGAAGAAATGAAGCATGAGGATTCCTGCCGATCTCTCTCCCCCTCTCTCTCAAGTTCAAACTTCCACCCTCATCGTTCCTTTTGTCCATTACCTTTTTGTACTACTTATTGTACTTTTGTCCACACATATTTGCATTTGTAAATATACCCTCATTTGTTTTCTAATTCTCTTGTATTCTCTATCTAAACAAATCTAAACAAAGTTCTGTTCACTAAACCTTGGCGGACTTCTGTTTGTCCCACACGATATTTCAAAGGTATGACGTTCAGGGACAGAAGGGTTGCTCGCCAGCCATGGAGAAACCCAAAAGGAGGTCACCATGCTTCTGCAAACTCCCTACCCATTGTCGCCACTGCTGACCAAGTAGTCTAGGAATGACTTCACAAATCAGATCATGCTGTGTTTGCACAAACAATACAGTGCATTCTTCTATGTATGTCCCAAGCTGAGAAGAATCAGTTAAAGAGGAAAAGAAGGATTTTAGAACAGTGAGCCCTAAAGTCAACACTATCTGAAGATCAGTCTAATGAATGAAAAATAAATAAATAATAAGACAGTATATGGCTTTCAGAAATGCCAGCTGAAGTGACTCACATTTTCAACTAATACAAATAAATTAGTCTGGTAAGTTAAATATTAAAAGTTTTGTAACCATTGTTTTCCAGGCTTTTCCAGTTAAAGTGAAAATAACAACTCTTAGATTGAGGATAAAGGGGAGCACAATTTTGAGGGTGCTCCCAGGTCTATGCTTGTGTTTTTCAAAGCTTTTTGTGTTTTGCCACTTTTTTCCTATCATGGAATAAGGACTTCCATTTTGGGATCATTTCATAGAGGAGCATGTTCTTTAATTTCAATGATTCCTTATACAATGATCACTTTATATTCATGTGCTTGTTTAATCTGTATGGCTCAGAGCCCACTTATTATTTCTTCCTGAAGCTTCTGGGGCTAGTGTTGGGTTGTTGCACAATAATCACACCTCTTGTTCATGATCTTTACTAATATGGTCACTCAATACTTAAAGCAAGGAATTCAGAATGCTTATAAGCAAAGAGAAAAGTACATTCAAGATGACATGTTCTGTGATGTGGTTCTGGATCAACAGGAAGAAAAGAGATCCAATAACTCAGATTCCTAAAGAGGTGACATTCAGATTTCTTTTTAATTTGCAAATTAACTGTAAGTTTTGTCACACAAAAAAGGTGTTATTGAATATTTTAAAAAGTACTTTGTAAAGTTTCTTTTCTACATAAAATTCTTTTAAATATTTATCTTGCCATCAGAATTATAAACAGAAAAATTAGTCAAACTCTGTATGGATGCCTATATATCTATACCTCTGTATCCATTTACTTATAGAGTTCAAACCTATATACATATACACATATACACACACATATGTAAATGTAAAGAAATTAAAAGGGAATTAAAGAAAATGTTTAGTGTTGATTTTATAATAATTAAAAGCATTAAGGTAAATCAACTCATTATTATATCTATACTGGGAGTATATGGAATTAAATAAATATATGTTTCCTGAGGAAAGCATACAAAATCTAGATTGAGCACTAACATACTTCTGGAGTCAAACTGAATAAAATAAAAACTAATTGTTTTTCCCTTGACCATAATGCAAACTTACACATGGCTAGGAGGATGGTCTGATTTTTTAAAAAATAAGGATAGATCTACCAGGATTGATTATGTCAAAGTTTAAGCCACTTTGAGCGCTGAAAGGTATTTTAGAGGTCACTTAGTCAAACTTTCTTTTTCTTTATCTGAGAACCTCTTTATGTACTTGTTGGGGAACAATGAAAATGAAAAATTTTAGCCTAGAAGTAATAGTAATGAATTGTTGTCCTCAGAAACCCTGGAGGATTTTAAGATTCCCATCAATACTTTGTTATTCCCAGTGGTATTCAGAATCTAACATTTTAGCTACAATTTGTCTATTTCAAAAGCAGTCCAGAACTCTCAAGAGCCTCGAAATATCACATTAAATAATTGCTCTTCTCTAGTCTATGTTCAACTACTTACTAAGAATTACAGATATGAAAAGAAATAGGAGAGAATGAACCAAGTACTCATTCAAGTACTTGGTTACTTCTCTTGTATCTTTTTTTTTTATTGGAACAACAACAAATAAAAGAACACGGTTAGCTATAGGGATAAGTTGTGCAGTGGTTGATTCTTTACTCAGACTGCCTGGTTTTCACCATTTAGTTGAGAAGCAACATTGGGCAAGTTACTTCATTTACTTGAACTGCAGTTTCCTCACTTGCAAAAAGTGAAAAATAATAGGTCAACATGCTCTCGTATGGAGAAAGTTGAAAATATTGCTGACCTCAGGTTCATTGTGGTCAGCAAATGTTTTAATGCAAGTGTGATGTTTAAACAGTGAGTGGTGCACATTAAGTACTGAGAACTGTTAGCTAATATTATTTTTGAAGTTGTTGTTATTGCTATGTTTGAAATCAACAATTAATGAAACTGAACCCTTTTGTCCACTGTATAGAACTGTAACATGTTCACTGGTATTGAATGCATAATAAAAAGCTGAAACATGTCAAACTAAAAGATCTGGATTAGCTTTGTCAGTTACTTGCTTAGCAAGTCAACCTATCTGAGTCTGGTATTTCCCATTTTATAACGGTGATAACATTGCTTGGCCCACTTTCCTCAACTAAAATATTATGAGGATCAGATGAAGCAATATGCTTGTAAGCTTCTCCTAGACTTTAGAGAACTACACAACTCTGTTACTGATTGTACGGAATTAGTAAGTGAATAAGCCAAAGACTCACAGGTGAAACTAGTGCAAATCTGCTAGAAAATCTCATGTCTATATATACAGATTACTGCTTTTTCTTTTTTGTTGAATATAAAATCCAAATCTAACTACATTCATAATATACAACTATATTATGATTTTTGTAACAAATATAATGAGTGAAAATAATGAAAAGAGGTAAATTATTAGTCTGTTTATCAAGCTGAAATAGAGAAACAAAAAGTCCTGAACTGGTTTAGCCAGATTCAAAGAGCCATTCGTGATGCTTCACTTCAGAAGCATCAATAAATACCCTATTGAAAAGATCCCAGTGTAAAACAGTATTTGTTCCAGTAGAATGATTCTAATGCTTTTTAGTTAAAAAAGATATTCTACCTCTAAGTAACCTTCGCAGGTTATGAAGTGCTTTCATATACGTTACCCCCTCTGGTTTTCTACAAGCCAGGTACATTTTGTTCTTTTTGCACATGAGGACCTATGGCCTAGAGGAGTGAGGAGCTTGAACATTAATCAGGATCATTGCTTGACTCATTGGCCCATTGCAGATCATGGATACCAAACCTATAGCTCTTTCTTTATGATATTATTCTTTTCCTTTATGTGCTGTGAGAATTAGCAGTTGGTGTTTGTTTGTTATAATGTCTAGTAGAGTGGAAAAAAATCAGAACAGTATCTGCAACTTGATAACTATATAAATTGGGGGATTTCACATTATTTTCCTAATCATCGCTTTTCTTGTTTATAAAACAAAGGCACTGTAAGTATCAACTTCTGTACCTTCTGTAGGGTTTTTGGTAAGGATCAAATAAATTAACATAAATGACAGCATTTTATATGCAGTGCAATATAATGCATATTTGATTTGCTATCTTTACTATTTGATTCTCTATTTGAATTATATGAATTTTAAACATTCTTCATATGAGAAAATACCATGAAGGAGAGAAGAGATTGGTGTTCATAAGACATATTACTGAGCCTCTCTAAAACTTAGTTTCCTCTTCTGAAAATAAGATAATTGTAGAAATTAAAGATGGATATTTTATATTATAGGACATTTTAGGGTGATTGACATGTGGTAAATACTCATCAAATGTGAGCTTTATAATCCATTTAAGCATCATGTTTATAAAAGCATAAATAATCCATTTGCATAAATGCTGTGTTCAGTTAAGATACTTGCTTGAATCTTATACTTGAGTTATAGAGACTATAAACTGTGGTTTCTGAGCCTTTCCTTCAGTATCACTCCAGCCTCACAGACAGGAACAAAACTTATCAGAACAAAGCAGCCCCAGATGGATTCTATTCTAATACTTTAAATGAATGAAAATCAATCCTGGGGTGTTTTTATGTTCTAGCTACCAAAATAATGTGCATTCAGTTTATTGAACTGCTCTTATTTCTTTGTTCTTTGTACTCTCTTATCTTCATTTTCATCCTTGCCAAGAAACCAGTAAAAGAGTCCACAAATAATTGACCATAATTTCCAAGGCTACTCAGACCGACTTTTTTGGCCTGCAATGGAAGTCTGTGGTTTCTTCAATCAGACCCTAGGTAAAGCTGATTTTAGTGAAGCCAAGGGTTGTCTCAAGTAGAAAAAAAATTGTAACTGAAATAAACTGAATTAGTGCGTCCTAAGCTTTGATATGGATCTTCCTACATATGTGACATTAGGAATGCTATAGTGGAGAATAATGCCCCCTCTGCCACTCCTCAATAAGATGTCCACACCCTAATCCCCACAGTCTGTGAAAATGTCACCTTACATAACAAAACGAACTTTGCATATGTGATTAAGTCAAGGATATTGATATGGAGAGATTATCCTGAGTATCTGAGTGGGCCTGATTTAATCACAAAAGTCCTTATGAGAGACTGGCAGGAATGTCAAGTTAGAGAAGCAGATGTAATGATGAAAACAGAGGTCAAATGTTGTGAGGAAGGGACCATGAGCCAAGAAATGCAGATAGTCTCTGGGTGCTGGGAAAGGTAAGGAAATGGATTATTTCCTAGGATCTCCATAAGGAAAGCAGCCCTGCTGACCTTGAGTTTAGGACTTCTGACCTCCAAAGTAATAAGATAAAAAATGTATGCTGTTTTAAGCCACTAAGATTATGATGATTTGTTACAGCAGCAATAGGACACTAATAAAGTATGCCAGTTATCTTTTCTGAACCAAATTCTGAGAACTCTCAGAGACCTTGGTATGGAGTGCGTGTTTGTGTCCTTCTAAAACTCTGTGTATTGAAGCCCTAACTTCCAATGTGATGGTGTTTGGGCCTTTGGGAGGTAATTCCTTTTAGATGCAGACATTAAGGTGGGGCCTCCAAGATGGGATTAATGTCTTTGTAAGAAAAGCCTCCTCTCAACCAAGTGAAGCATGGTGAAGGCATGCCATCTACAAGTCAGGAAGAGCACCCTCACCAAGAACTGAATCTTCCAGCACCTTGAACTTGAACTTTCAGATTTCAGAACTGTAAGCAATAAATGTCTATTGTTTAAGCCACTCAATCTCTACTATTTTGTTATAGCTAAACTGAGCTAATTAAGACAAACTTACAAGTTACATTTCTATGTTAATCTTTCAGAGAGGTCAATAATAGTAGAAAGTCTTCCACTCTGCTTCCACATATATCCTGTTACTGTACTTGTCAATCTCTTATTCTCCTGTTGGCCATGTTGTGTTTCACTGATGAAATGACCGTACTGATGTATCTTATATATAAAATAGGACCCCCATCTCAGTGAACTACAACCTACAAACGTTGGTTGTAACATACGTACAAACGTACAAAGGTATGTTTCCCTAGGAATAATTGTTAGGGAAATTGTTGATCTCTCCATCAGCCAAAGCTCTTCATTGCAAGCAACAGAAACCAACTGTATCTGACTTAAAGGAAAAAGAAACATGAATATTGGGTATCTCATGAAATTATAAAGAAGCCAAAAAAAATGGTGAGAGAAACACAAACTATGTGTAAATTCTACTCATTTCCTCCATGAAAAGTGATGCAAAATTAATTAATTTGGGTCAGTTGTGCTTCACATAAGTATGAAGATTGTGGGGGGTGACTTTGTACAAGGAAATAGCATTATCTAATAGTTGTTTTTGATTTGGGGAGTTAAAAAAGTATCTTTGCTCTTTGTGCTTCTAGATGCATTACAGAGTCTAAAGTTGTCTTCTCACAGCCAAAAAACTTCCTTCTACCAACATCAAGATCCTTGGTCTGTTTCCAAATACTAATCGAGTTTTCCATGTTTTCATTACATTTGAACATCAGGAATGTGTAGCAGTAAGTAGTTCATCCTGGGAGTTGAGAATGAGGTTTGAGAAAAAGCCAGCGGTGAAGCCAGAAGGCTGGGAAAGAGAAGGGGAGCGGCATATGGAACTGTTCATCTCTGGGGCAGGGAAAAACATCCAGAGACGATGAGTCACACTGCAGTTTAAGCCTGTGAATGAAGATCAATACTGTGATTTATCATAAATTGCCCAGAAGATACTGCTTACAATTGAGTATAAATGTAGTAAAACAACTATAAACCAATCAATTGGCTTTCTTAGGTCCCAGCTCTACCATTCATCTTCTGATACTCATCGTCTTGCTTAGCTACTATTTGCTGGCACAGATTCTTAGTAAGAATCCTTTATCCTTAGTCCCAAATGTAACTGGTATTTTAGCATTTATCTCTCTCTTCTACTCTTGCCTCATGGATAATATCGCCCTAACCTGTTGTGCCTAGGAGAGAGAGGAGGAAGGAGGATAAAAGGGACCCATATACTGAAATTCTTTAATAAGATCTGTGATCTAATTTCTTAGTGAAATCATCTCATTTTAAAATTTTAGCATGCTGTCCTAACCTTATCCTACTTGGAAGCTAATGAATTAGCTTGCTGCATTTTCATGGATGCTGGCAGAAGACACAGAATTTCTGGGTCAGTAAGTAAGGACTGTATTACTCACAGCAATAGCAATAGCCAGAGTAGCCAGCTTCCTGAGTCCTGATTCTCACAAGATGACACCAAGAGGGCCTGGTGACACCTGTACATGTAGTAGGCTACATTATTAGAGAGGAACTCTGAACTTAGGGGACATAAATATTTTATACTGGACACTAAGCACACCTTCCCTTTGTTCCTGAGGAAGATACTATCTCTATCTTTTAAGGCAGTTTGCTCTACAAACATCCCTGAAAAGCTAGTGCAGAACAAAGACAGTCAGAGGCTCTGATTATAAGACATACACAAACATGAGAGATTGCCTCCTAACAACACGGACCCTTAGGTTCTACACCATCTTGTCTTCTGGAGAATTTCTCCTTGGATACATCACTCCATCAGCACTCTGATTAACTTGATCAAAAGACCTGGGCCTAAATCTATTCAATTTGCCTCATACAGAATTTAATTACAGCTACTATCAATAGGACTCCAAGCAGCAGGATGAGGCCAACCTGCAGTATTGACCTTGATCATGCTCTGCACCCTGGGTTCTGAACCCAAGCAGCAGAACAAACCCCATAAAAACAGCAGATCTACCTTATAAAGCCAAGTACTTTTCTCCTTAAGTTTCTCTAGTGACCTTTCCCCTTGACCAGAAACATTACTGCAGGTGCAGCAGGGTGTATTAGCAATTATTAGGTCATTAAATATGAAATGTCTGATTTTGAATCAAAAGTGTAGTTTATTATATCTCAAACAAAAAGCAGTACAATTAATCAAAGTATGCACCTAAACTATCAACACAGTTTTGCCCTCTTTATGGCAGCCTGTGTATGCCAATAGGGAAGAAGCCTGGAGAGTGAGTGGCAATGACATTGCAAAAGGCATTTTCCACAGCTTGTTGAGAATTGAATATTTTTCCTTGCAAGAAGTGGTCCAAAGCCTGGAAGATGTAGTAGTCAGTTAGTGCAAGTTCTGGTGAATACAGTGGACGACAGAGAGTTTGCATGTCCAGCTTCTGTAGTTTGAGCAGTATTGTTTTTTGTGACATGTGGTCTTGCAAGAGGATTGACTTGTCTCTATTGACCAATCTCGGTTGCTTAATCACAAGCATCCTCATCACTTTGTCCAATTGGTTGCAGTAGACATCCACTATAATGGATCGACCAAGTTTCATGAAGATGTAGTGAATAATACCAGCGCTGGACCATCAAACAGACACCATTAGCTTTTTTCGATGAATATCAGTTTGGGACTGTGTTTCAGCACTTCATCTTTATCCAGCCATTGTGCCAAGCACTTGAGACTGTCAAAAAGAATCTATTTTCATTGCACATAACAATACTGTGTAGAAATGGTTCTCCTTTATGTCGTGACAACAAAGAAGGGCAAGCTTCGAGATGATCTCTTCTGATGCTTATTTAATTCATGTGTTACCCATCTATCCAGCTTCTTTACCTTGCCCATTTGTTTCAAATGGTCCAATATTGTTGGAATAGTAACGTCAAACCTTGCTGGTAATTCATGCATAGGTTGAGATGGATTTGCTTCCACTACAGCTTTCAGTTCATCATTATCTACCTTGGTCTCAGGTAACCCATGTAGCTCATTTTCAAGATTAAAACCACCAGAACAGAGCTTCTCAAACCATGGATGTACTGTGCATTTATTAGCCCCTTTGTTCTGAAACACTTCATTGATAATTCAAGCTGTCTGTACAGCATTGGTTCCATGATGGAACTCATATTAAAAAATAACACTAATTTTTTACTTACCCATAGTTTCACAAAAATCACTGTAAAAAAATTGAAAAATAATCATAAGCCAAATCACATGTTTGAAAGACTGAGGATGTACCTTCACAATAAAAATAAAACAAGAGGTGTCAAAGTGAAATGTTAGAGATATCAACTGTCAAACTTGATACTTAAAGAAATCACACATTTCATACTTAATAACCTAAATATATAGACTTCACCTTGGCCTGCAAATAGAAAACCTAGATTAATTTTATTAATACTAACTTTCATAAGGACCCTGGCCAATGAGTCTGAGCTGAATTCCTTTGAAGGTCAAGATGGTGTCTTTGATGACTTTAACTAAAGTCAGGAAAAATTTTGTAATATCTTTTTAACTGTATGACTCCCATTGCAGGGACAACTGCTTGCATTGTGTGCATAAATGACCAATCAGCCCTCAAGGAAGCTTCCCTAAGTAATCAAGGATGGCCTCACTTTGGAGAGATCTTCATAGTCTTCTTCAGGCATCATGATCCTGAAAGACACTTGAAGATCTTTTATTCCTATGATGCGGATTAGTATCATGTGTCGACTTGCATCAGCCACAGAGAGCCCAGATTAAACATTATTTCTTGGTGTACCTATAAGGGTGTTTCTGGGTGAGATTAGCATTGAGTCAGTGGACTCAGTAAAGTAGAGTGCCCTCCCAGTGTGGGTGGGCATCACCCAATCTATTTGAAGGCCTGAATAGAACAAAAGGAGGAATTCATCCCCTTTTTCTGCCTCAGTGCCTGAGCTAGAATATCTCATCTCATGTCATCGTTTTCTGCCCTAGGGGTGGGATTTATACTGTCAGCTGCCTAATTCTCAGGCCTTCAGAGTTACACCTTAGCATTCTTGGGTCTCCAGCTTGCAGACAGCAGATTGTGGTACTTCTCAGCCTTCATGATTGTGTGACCCACTTCCTCATTTTTGTATATGTGTATATATATATATGAATAAAATATATATATAATATGAAATATATGTATAGTTCTGTTTTTCTGGAGAACCTTGACTAATACAGATTTTAATACCAAGGTTGGTTCTAGAGTAACATAGTATTAAAGATGAGTTTTCTGAATTCATTCTGAAGTTTTGGGAATTGGCTCTCTAATCCTGTTAAATTTAAAGATACTAAGGACTCTATTTCCAGTTGTAAAGAGAGTACTGATAATCAACGGCATGCTCTGGCAATAGAGACATGTAAAGTATATGCATGGATACTCCTAGTCGACCACTTACAAGAAGTAAGGAGATGGATGACTTTGTATATACTTTTGAATATTTTTGGAAAATGTATGCATATAATGACACCGACTGGTTGTTCCTAATGTCATTGGACAAAGTTGTACAAGAAAAGAAGGAGCTCAGGGATTCAAATTCCCAGCCACATAAATAACCAAAGAGAATCTATGTGTATCCTGAAAAAGACCATATCTCCTCTAGCCACAGGACTGAAACTGCTGAAAATTAAACACAAAATCTCATTCTGTGACTGCTGAATTACAATACAACTTGAGTTCCCGACCTCACAGGGTATCTATTGTTACAGTGAAGGCATTGACTGGGGAAGAATAAGACCTTGTAAGTTAAGATAATGACATGTGCAAAGACCCTGCTTAAACTGGGGCCATTGAGCACCTAAATTCTGATGAGTCTTCTTTGCCAGGGGAAGAGCTCTCCCCACCCCCAGTGAAAGCAGCCTCCCCAACCCCAGCAGAACTGCTGGCAAAAGTGACTGCCCAACCCCTGGTGGCATCCCCACTGCCAGTTGTATTGGCCTTTCCATCCCCATCTGAGGAATTAATCCTGCATTACCTGATGAAGGGGTAATGGGCTCCCCTAAGGTGTTGCTATGCAAGACAATACAGAGTCTTCTCAGGACCCTGCCCCCACTCCTCTTTCCTTCCAGACCTATAACTAGACTCAAGTCCCAGCAGACCCCTAAAGGTGAGGTACAATGTGTGACCCGTGAGGAGGTGCATAAAACCCCCAAAGAACCACTTGAGTTTCCTAATTTATACAGACAGAATCCAGGGAACATGTGGGGGAATGGATACTTAAGGGTGTGGGATGATGGTAGAAGGAGCATAAGGTTGGACCAGGCCAATTTTATTGACATGGGCTCACTAAGCAGATTCTGCATTAAGTGTTGCAGCCAAGGGAGTTAGAAAAGGCTCTAAGAGTTTCTTTGATCAGTTGGCTGAATCATGGCCCAAGAGGTGGCTCAGAGTGAGTGAACTGGAAATGTCAGACCTGCCTTGGTTTAATGTAGAGGAAGGGATTCAAAGGCTTGGGGAAAATGCAACACTGGAATATTTTTGTCATTTAAAACCTACTCACTCACACTGGGAGCATCCAGAAGACACACCTTTCACCAATTCTATGAGAAATAAATTTGCAAGTGAATTCTGGCATCATTGAAGAAGTCCCCTCTGGAATGGCTGCTTACTGTGGGCCAGAACTCAAGTGGGATCTGCAGTCACTGAACTGAGAAACCTAATGCAATGAGAGTAATATGATGTGGGGTGACAGGGGCCAAGTGGCAGCACTCAACCATGTCCACTCAAGTGGACATGGTTACCTTGATGGACAACAGAGGCAAAGCAACAAGCGGCATAGTCTGACTCAAGTAGACCTATGGCACGGTGTTCCTAGAAATGAGATAGGAAGCCCACTAAATTCTCACTTGACCTGTATACGCAGAAAAATTCCAAGTCAAGTAAACACAATTTTAACTTGAATCCTAAAAACAGAGACTCATGGCCCCTCAATCATTTCCCAGAAGTGAGCCAATTTACAGACCCAGAATTCCTGGAATGAGAGGGAGTCTGAGTCCCCTTGAAGATGGTCCCCACTACACTGCTGAAAATGTGTACTGTTAATGTTTCTCTCACCCTTCCCCAAAGGCACCTCCAGTCTTTTACCAGGATAATTATGGATTGGGAAAAAAGAAATAATCGGAGTTTCTGGGGACTACTGGATATCGGCTCTGAAGAGATATTGATTTCAGGAGACCCAGTAGTCCTCCAGTCAGAGTAGGGCCTTATGGAGGTCAGGTGATCAATGGAGTTTTACTTCTGGTCTGATTCACAAAGGATCCGGTTGATCCCAGCACCCATCCTGTGGTTGTTTACCCAGTTCTGGAATGCATAACTGCAGTAGACATATTAGGAGCTGGCAGAATCCTCACATTGGCTCCCTGACCTATGGAATGACGGCTTGTTGAGAAAGACCATTAGAACTGCTTTTACCTAGGAAAATAGTAAACCAAAAGCAAAACTGTGCTCCTGGAAGTATTACAGAGATCAGTGCCACCATCCAGAAAAATGATGCAGGTGTGGTGACTGCCACCACATCACCATTCAGCTTTTCTAGATGGCTTTTGGAGAATGACAGTGGATTACTTTAAGAGTAACTAGGTGGTGACTCCAATTCCACTGCTACCCACTGCTACACCAGATGTGGTTTTAATGCTTGGGCAAATTAACACATCCCCTGGTAGCTGGTATGCAGCTACTATTCTGACAAATGCCTTTTTCTATGTACCTGTCCATAAGGCCACCAGAAGGAGTTTCACTTTCAGCTAGAAAGGCAAAAATATATTTTCTATGTGCTATCTCAGGGGTATATTAACTCTCCAGCCCTAGGCATAATTTAGTTCACAGAGATGTTGATCACCATTCCTTTCCACGAGTATCACCCAGGCCCATTACATTGATGGCATTATGTTAATTAGACCGAGTGAGCAAAGAGTAGCAACTACTCTAGACTTATTAGTAACATATTTTTGTATCAGTGGGTGGAAAATAAATTGGAGTAAAATTCAGGGGCTTTCTACCTCAGTAAACTCTCTAGCGGTCCAATGGAGTGGGGTACACCAAGATATCCCTTCTAAGGCGAAGGATAAGTTGTTGCATATGGCCCCTTATACAACCAAGAAAGAGGCACAATACCTAACAGGCCTATTTGGATTTTGGAGGCAACGTATTTGGGTATTTTCTTCCAGCCCATTTACCCAGTGACCCAGAAAGTCTCTAGTTTTGAGTGGAGGCCAGAACAAGAGAAGACACTGAAACAGGTTCAGGGTACTGTACGAGCTGTTCTACCACTTGGGCCATATGATCCAGCCAGTATCCTTAGAGAACAGGCCTTAGCATGGACATTTACATGAGCGATGCAAACAGTTCTGTCAGCAATTGCACTTTATTTCCAT
This sequence comes from Cheirogaleus medius, assembly GCA_008086735.1. Lineage (NCBI taxonomy): Eukaryota > Metazoa > Chordata > Mammalia > Primates > Cheirogaleidae > Cheirogaleus > Cheirogaleus medius. The sequence goes on from VBSM01000483.1 coordinate 2,762,447, forward strand.
AGTTCATGGCCCCAAAAAGGGATGCCTTTAATCTGCTAATACGTAGTTTTACAAATAGCAGACAGAGCAGCTAGGACGTTGGCAACAACTGAAGAATAAGTAAAAATATAACAGGACACCACTGGATTTCAGGTTAGCTGAATTGTCAGCAAAAGAGGCACAGCCATGGAGGAAACCTCTGTGAATCGAGGGTCCCCTTGAGCCAGTAGCTTTGTTATAAGTGGCAGAGTGAGCAGTTAAGTTCTGCCCAGGGTGACAGCTGATGCTTTTTCATGTAAAGCTGAGATGCTGCTGGCCCTAGGCTAGCTGCCTTCATGAATATACCATTTTCATTTACCAAGTGAGGATTGTGGAGCCCGTCTCCCCTCCCTGCTAATCAGTGAATCTGAGTCAACACACCCTAAAATGAAAATATCAGGCTGAAGAGTCACAAGGCTTTCATGAGTTAGGTATTCAGTTTTGACAGGAGCCTGGTGGCAAGCTAAAAAGGCTTTATAATCGAAGTTATTTAATAGCTATGTCAAGGAGGTGGCAAGTCAATACCTCAATGATGACTTATGGGTAAAGTGTGACTTCCTTTACCAGAGGCTCCAATCACCAAAATTATGAGACATGGAGACTTGTAGCTCAAAGAGGTGGTGGGGCTCTAAAGGTACTAGCGCTTACCTACTTGCTGTTCTTATTGGTCAGGAGAATTCCTTCTGGCACTTCCTGAACAAGGAAGTATGAGTGCCTAGCACAGCAACCCTAATGTGCATTCGGGTATAGGTACGACAAAAATGATACATTGAATTAGCCCCAAGGACCACAACACAAGGTCACATTTGCTTTCCTTCCACACTATGATTCTTGCCCAAACTCTAGTAATTAAATTTGTATATCCCGTCCCAACAAGGGACCCAGTAGGATGTGACCTGGGTGTCAGTCCACAATAGAAGTGTAATATTTTGATTCCTTCCCCTCCCCAAAGCCTCCACATCCTGCCATACTTGGGCAGTTGCTTGTGGCCTCTGATTCCCCTTGTAGGCAGGGAGATATTGGCCTTATTCCTAATCATCTTTCTCTTGAAAGCAGCTGAGATCAGAATAGAGAGAGAAGGATGCATCAAGGGGTGAGAAGGAGAGAGTGGCTCCATACTAGCAAAGGAAGAATATTTACTCTTAGTTTGTAGCACGTGGAGGCCGCTCTTTGCTCAACCAAATGAACTTGCAATGTATTTGACCTGCTCCACGTCTGTAGCAGGTGGCAAAGCCCTCGTTACTGACACCATCTATTTCAGCTTTGGGGGTCCCTTGACCGAGCACCCACAGCAGCCTTGTATTCCAATTATAGCTGATATAGGATTGACCAATTGACAAATTGGGCCAATTTTTACGAAAGGACTCTGAAGCATCTTCTGCTCCTTTACCAAGAAAATAAGCTTAATTTCTTGTCCAATTTAAGTGTAAGGGCCAGGGGAGTTTTCCAAAGCTGTAGGTTTAACCTCAAGAATTTATCTACAATTTTAGTCTCTCTTTCTCTAGTGAGTCACTTTCATCAGCATTATCAACCCAATTCAGGGCATTAAAAGCCCAAAGAGTTGTCAATGGTTGTATTAGTTTGCTAGGGCTGCTGTGATAAAGCACCACAAACTGGGTGGCTTAAACAACAGACATTTATTGCCTTCCACTTCTGGATGCTAGAAGTCCAAGATCAAGGTGTCATCAGCATTGGTTGCTTCTGGGGGCTGTGGGTTCCATGCCTCTCACCTAGTGTCTGGGGTTTGCTGGAAATCCTTGCTGTTCCTGGGCATGTACAAGCATCTCCCCAATCACTGCCTTCCTCTTCACATGGTGTCCTCTGTGTGTGTGTGTGTGTGTGTGTGTGTGTGTGTGTGTTTGAATTTCTCCTTTGTATAAGGACACCACAGGCCCAGACTGCTCCAGTATGACCTCATCCTAACTTCCCTAATTATAACTGCCCTGACCCTCTTCCACTTAAGGACACACTCCCACGTACTGGGAGCTAGGACTTCACCGTTTGGATTTTGTGGGGACACAATTCAACCCATAGCAATGTCTTATCTGTGCTTTCCTGTGAGAGTTTGTCTGTCTCAGGGAAATCTCCCCCAAAGGGCCAAAGCTCGCTATTGGAGCCAAGACCTACTGAAAAAATCTCTGAGACATTTGACTATCATCTGTGAAAGAATCCAAGGTGGGTGTGAAAGACTGCAGGAAGGGATGAGCCCTGACACTGCCCAGAGGTTGACATTCTTCCTTAACAAGCGATAGGCATCTGGTGCTCTCATCTCTCAAGTGAACAGCCGAGTTTTAATAACTGACCTGGTTTTTCTGCTCATAGTAACCACAGATTTCCTTCTTAGCATTCAGTGTAAATGTATGCTGTGTTTGGCAAAGGATGTAAAATTTCAGTTAGAAGAAATAGGTTCAGGAAATCTATTGTACATTATAGTGACCAGAGTTAATAACAATGTATTGTATACTTGAAAATTGCTGCCAACATAGATTTTAAATGTTCTCACCATAATGAAATAAGTGTGTGAGATAATAGATATGTTAATTAGCTCGATCTAGCCTTTCTACAACATATATATATATCAAAACATCATGTTGTACACAAGTATGTATAATTTTTATTCATCAGTTTTTAAAATGATTAATTTTTAAAAATTGTGTATCTCTGTAACTATTGTCTGAAGAAGGCCAGAGCCTCTATCTCTGTATGGTTCTTTGTGCCTGTCATGACAATGGAGTAGACTTGGAACTGACAGCGCCATTTGGTGAGAAAGTCTACTCACCCAGGGAAGAGTTAACAACCACCAAGCCACTGCTCAGGCAGCTGCCTTTGAACCTACTTTCTGATACTCGACATGAAACTCTTCATTTTTGATCACTAACAGACAGTAAAATAGAGGACCATTTGTCATTCTGTTGAATATACAATTTGGTCACCACATTTGCTCCTGTTTCCTGTGGACTTTTCCCTGAAATCCCATTAAGCAGCCCACAATAGCCTCATCTTTCCTCTCCCAGAGAGCCATTTTTTTGTCAGAATCCCACCCTCTTTGCCAAAACTGTCAATAATTGTAAAGGGTCCAAGATTTTACTATACTTGCAAGTTAACAAGTTAGACTGCTTCTGTTTCATGGATGCCACCAGAAGACATGAGACTCATGGGTCGGTGACAAAGAACTTCAGTAACTCACAACTATAGCTCCTGACAAAGGGTATCAGCATGCTTGCACTGGTTTGCTAGGCCCAGATTTCCACAGGGCAAGGTGAAGAGAAACAGCTACACCTGTACACACCTTGGGTTGCATTCCAGAAGAGAAACCCTGAGTTTAGGAACATGAATCTTTTATAATGGGCAGCAAGCATGCCTACCCTCTGTTCCAGAGAGAGACATCTCTGTCTTTTAAGGCTGCTTGCTATACAACATCCTTTCAAAGATAGTGTAGAAAAAAGGCAATTGACACCCCTGTTTCTCTACAAAGAGTGAGGGATTGATGGAAAATTGTCTTCCGACAGAGTACAATGGAGACAAATTTACCCCCAAGCTTATATTACTAGCCCCGTATACTTGGATAAGCCAAGTACAGTTTATTTCTAAATTTAGGGTTTTTTATATTTTTATTTTGTATGTGATTAAAAAACAAATTTTCAAATTTGTTTTTTTATAGATAAAAAATTAAAATTTTTCTTTCTAAATTTAATTGTTATTTAATTTTTATTTTATGTATGAGTTTTGTTGGAAATAAGAGTTTTACATACTTAAGAAAATGTGTTTTGGTTATATTATTACCTTATTTAACAATAACTTTTTGAAAGGGAATTTGGATACATTGACCTGTACACAGCAATGCCTGAAATAATGGTTGTTATAATCCTGTTTTCCACACAGTTGTGTTGGAGGTTTCCTCTCTCTGTAGCAGCAAGAGCTACATCAGAACAAATGTTTTTGTGTAACTTGGAACAATATTGTTTTTACTTAACTCAATGGTTCATTTCTCTTTTTAAACAGAACTCATTTTAAATTTTAAGAAGATTTTTATTTAAACACTTTTTTACAATATTTATGTGGCAGCAATATCTAACAAGTTATCTGAGACATGAGGTAACATTTTGATAGACTTTGTAACTCTGCCAGAAGCAGAACTCAAAATAAATGTGTTATTTAAAGCAATCATGAGAAGTGTTGTTAGCACTAAGATCATTTTTAACGCAGGGTCTAATGGTTATCTTTCTATAGGCGAAAAATGAAATGAATTACTTAGAAAAAAATTGAGATACTTACAGCAATACACATTTATTAAAAGCTAGAGAAAAATATATTGAGAGAGATGTTAAATACTTGCCAAAAAGAAAACTTTAGTTGTCTGTATGTGAAATCCTGTGAATAAATCCACATAGTAGGACCAAAAAACTAACTTGCTTTTTTCCTAAAATGTCAATAGTGGTCTCATCTAAAAGCAGTCACAGACTTCTGACAGTTATTCATTCTTTTTATCATTTCAAACATTATTTACTATTTTCCCTTCTAGACAATAAGTTCTTAGGCAACATTTATTATTTTGTCCCCTCTAGACAATAAGGGTCTATGGTATCTCACTGGGGTGATCGAGGAGTGGATTTCTGGGAGTTTGCAAACCTCTGGAAGTATTTATGTCTTGCGGCATAAAGGCATATGTACAGTTTTGGAGGGATGATGGTCTATATCTTTTATTCAGTTCTCAAAGTGATATGTGACTCAATAATAGTGAAGACCCATTGGCTGATTGTAGCAGTTTCCAAAGTAAAATATGAAGATGACTCACTTGGGTAGATAAAAAAAATACTAGAATTTCTAGTTATATTCATGCTTATTTACAAAAGAAAATAAGCTGTACTAATACATAGTGTATCGATTGAGAGCAGCATATATCAGCATATAGAGTTGATGTGCTAAAATATTTTACTAATAGTGTGCAGTAATCCAAAAGGTTAGAGAACACCGCTCTAGATCAGTCAATATCAAGTTCTCAGATTTTTCAGGGCATCTTTAATTTACATGCGGGAAGAGGCAAAGGAACAGTAAATTCTCAAATACTAACATATTTTCATTGGTTTCCATTTTACAAGGTACAATTTACTCAGGGAAGAAGGCCACTCATTGTGATTAAACAGTGTCTGGATGTTGCAAACCCCTGCATCACTGGGCCTTCTTATTCTAAAGGCACAAATTCCATGACCACTGTCACCATAACTTTCCAAAGAGCTTCAGTTTTGCTGCCCTTATTCCAGATGTACAACACTTAACACAATGGACTGTCCAACTTCTATAATACCATTTTTCTTTTGCTTTGTTTTGCTTTAGCTTTCTCTGAAACTACCTTATAGTTCTTTCCTCAAAACAGATGGGTTTGGCAGCATTTCAGACTAAACAAATATCTGAGCAGATACTTTAAGATTTGGGTATTATGCAAAGTCATTTTCTGCCAAGCAATTTTCTTCACACTCTGGAAGGCTCATTTGTGATTTAATTTTCTCACATTACATACTTGAAAAAATTTTAAAACGTACTAGGCAGCCACGATCTTATCTCAAATCTTTCATCAGAATATCTGAGGTTAAGACCTGGCTATGCCATGTAAATTTTGTCCTGATTTCTGTTCAAACATATAAATCTAAGATATTAACATTTTCATGAAACTAATGATTTATTATGATGGAAACAAATCTGCACGGATGGTAAAAGATGTGTGGCTTTTAGAATATCACATTTTTTTGTTTTGCTTTTTTTTTTAATAAAAATATATACATTGATAAAGCTTTTGCTATTTTTTGGGAGCAGACCCTGAATATGGGAAGAAATGGGCATAAATAAGAAGGTGAGGAGATAGTTTTGCATGAAAACATGTGTGGATTATGTGGGTTAGTCAAAACAGATGCAGGGGTGGCTAAGTTAAGAGCAAAGCTGCTTCAAGAGAAATGTAAGTGGTAATAAAATGTACGATGTTTGAAGTGGCTTAAAATAAGAATAACAAGTGAATACATGCCATCAGTATAATAAAAGACGTATTTTTAAGTGAGCAATACTTCATAAAAAAACCCCAGAAGCCTACATGCTGAAAGCAGAAGAAAACTGAACTCAACAAAGACTACAAAGAACTAATGGCATCTTTACTGTAAGCTCATGGCTTTCCCAACTGGGGCGATGGTTTCCCTTCTCACTAAAGAACATAAAGATTTCCCAAGTCTTGAAAAATATCCCACCAAAGACTGTCCACTATAACACTCTAAATTTTGTCTGAAAATGACATTTTTGTGTTCTCTGCTTAACAAGTCAAGCTGTCCCTGCTGTTAGCCTGTGTTTAAACAAGAGAATTGCACTTCGCTATCCTCTCTGCAGCACTGAGTTTCTGTTTCGGAGGAGATAAGTCCCTCCTTGCAGGAACTGTGAGGCCTCCTGCACAGCCCCTTCTAATGACTGTCCTCCCACCTTTCACACATGTCACGTCTCTATCCCTGCTCCCTTCAAGCCGGCCTTCATTTATCTGTCCCAGTACCCCTAGCACCAAAGTGCACAATTCAGTGAAGGGTATTGATCTACATTAATATGTATGAAATAGATTCTTTTTCACTTATTAGTGATTTATGCAGGTCAAACCCATGTGTTTAAAACTACTGCAGTAATTCATTAACCCATTCTGTTTGGGACCGTTAACATTTGCTGAATACGGCCTTGAAGGATCATATAGCCCTAGACTTCATTGGGGCTTTGCATGCAAAGCTCCATTTGGGCAGTTTACCAGCTGGGTAATCTCAAGGGACTCATGTCTATTCCTCAGGCACTATTTGGAGTAGATTCTTGTTCATTCATTTCTTTAATTTGCTAGGCCCATCATAGAACCACCCTGTTCTATCCTATGCCTTCTTCTAATATAACATAGGACAGGCTTGGGCAGGGTCTGCCTCAGTGTGACTGGCAATAATATCACACTAGGGAGAAGTAATTTTGAAGCAAGATTCATTAAAATGCTGAAGCAACTCTTCTTTCCTCCCTACCAAAGGATCTGAAGGACTAATGTCCTTGAGAGTGATATGAAATTCAGTGTCAAAAATCCGAGCTTTATATTACTATTCTCAGTAAAATACCCAGGACATAATATTAATTTTTCCCCTTGAGCTGTAGGCAGATATTCATTTAGTCATCTCTGCAAGTAAATATCCATCCTATCCATCTTTATCCATGCTGTTTCTGACACTTCAAAAACACACATCTGATCATACCATTCTCTTCCTTTAAGATTTGATGTCTCCCTTTTTTAGTAGCTTTAAAACTATCGGAGTGGGAGACAGAAACCAATGAGTCTGCTTTTTTTCTGTTTTGCTTTCTCTTTTCTTTTGTAAGATTTATTTTGAACAAAGGGTTCTTTAAAATTAAACATACTACTAATAATTATTATTAATTGTATACCTTTACATGACAAACAGAACCTTCCATGATTTTTGTCCAGATGGTCTTTCTGTCCTTACTCACTTCCCTTCCAACTCATCCCAGGCAACTGGCTGTCCAGAATATACCATTCCCTACTCAAGCTCCACTTCCTTGTGTGTGCTAAATCACTTGCCTGGACCATGTCCTACCCCATCTCTGCTAGGTGAACTGTAAGTCCCCAAGAACTGAGGCCCCTACTTTGTGATTCCACAGAATTTTGTAATTGTCATATAATTGTCTTTCATTTTCCTTTCTTGTTAGAATGGTCCATATATCTTTAAATTTCAAAAATACAGCATTACCCTGGCATACAGTAGGCACTCAATAAATGTTTGATGAATGAATACATGAAAATGAGTAAATGAATTGATTAGTATTTATGTTTTCTTAATTCCTAAACTTGGCATTTTCTTACAAAGTCTAGATGGATATAGAAAGATACAGCAAAATGGGAAGAAACATTTTAACTCTATATCTCTCTTTGCTTCTTGATGCAAAGCATCTGCAGAAAACTTCAATACAACTCTACGCTTGCTTGAGAAATACGTATGAGGAGTAATATTTTGTGTACTTGACACAAAATAACAGGATAAGAATCACAAATGAAAACTGTATAACCCAAGCAGAAGGAATAGCTCCTGGAGTTCTCAGGAGAAACAGGCTGATAGGGAAGCAGACTTGGGACCCAACCTTATTTTTTAGAATAGGTAACTGGCAACATGGTTCAGCACCCTTTGTCTCCTACTCAGTTATAGGCCCCCTCGGTGCATTCTTTTCTCTATCCTCAATTCCACTCCTAACCTTGCTTTTGGTCTCTTCTGATTATGGTCTCTTACTTCTTTTGAGAATTTACCCTTCATGATCTGTGCCCTGGCTACTATCAGTGGTCTGGGTCTGAAAAATGTCTCCATGATCTCTACCCTAAACCAGATAAAATAGAGAAAAAAAGAGACTCTTAAAATTTTTTAGCATCCAAATCCAAATTGTGACTTTTGAAGGCATTCTCTCATGGGAATGTATGTTCATTTTGTTTAAAGTCCACAGATTATTTCATCATTAACCTGCCTTTGTAGGCTGATCTGGGGAACCTATTTCAGATGATTTAATTTCTCTGGGAGAATACATTTTTGGTAACTTTTTAGTTAGATAAAATGCCAAATCTATAGAAAAGTTGCAGGAAAAGTACAAGGAACTCCCGTACAGCTTTTTACCCTGATTATGTCCATTTCCCCCATTTGTTCTGTGTGTGTGCAGGTTTGTGTACACTAATACATCACACACATATGGAAAATATTTTTTAAATTCTAGTTAAGTTACAAACTTTTAGATAACAAATTATTACCAAATTGAGGTCTGCTTAAAATATTGCTGAAGACCACATTCTGTTTTATGCTTTTTAATTTTCTTTAATTTCTATTATTTCCCTATAATAAAGGTTCAGTTCCAGAAAGAAAAAATGTATTTACACCTTTATTTTCCTTGTAAATAATTATTTAGGTTCATAAAATTATGAGATTGTAACTAAATTTTCCCAAGGCTTATGGTACTCTCCAGTAATAGGGTAGGTGTTGAATGAGACACATTCAGTCCTATTCTTCACTAGGGTAACACTTAGTAAATAGTAATCATTGTAACATCTATAGTGGTACCCTTGGGATACTGAAGGTCAATCAGCAATGACTTTTTATTCCTGACATCACCATGGGCTAGCCTGAGGACTAATGGAGACAGTTAAAGAACTTTTAAACTGAGTTACTTCTCAGAACCCCAAATAAGAGTTCAACGTTTCTATGGCTATGCTAATACAGATTTTAAAACTATAATGTTCATCTTTTTCTTGCTTTCAAGTTGAACTCTTTTTCAAATCAAATCCTTGTCCCAAGCAAAACTCTCTAGACTTTTTAGTTTAACAGAGAACTTAGACTGACATCATTTTTTACAAAACAATTCAAGCTCTAGAAAAAATGTTTAGAAATTTCCATAATGAAGTCACTGCATCATTTTCTTCATCAATACTAACAGTCTCTTTTTAAAATGGCATTGAGATATTTCAACTAGAATTAAAATCTTCATGTACATATACCTAATGAGACAAAAACTTTATTCTTAGTACATATACATACACCAAAATATTCAATATAAATACTTTAAAAAATGCGCTATCAATAAAAAGAACAAGTCTTATTTTTTTACTCTTGAACTTAGAGTTTCTTCTTGCAACTTGATATGGCTCAGCATGGCAATGAAAATTCTCTGCTGAAGTAGGTCCAAATTACTCAAGTGTATGTGTATATGTGCATGTTTGCAAATGTTTTACTACTGTACTTTATGGGTCTTCTGGGAGCTTACTTTATTCCCATGGTGCTTATGGCCGAATTAAATTAGAATGATATTATTGCATTTTAATACAGGTTATCAACCTCTTTTATCCTGCATATTTTGCTAGTATGATACTAAAATGCTAATATGAATTAAAATAGCCTTTACCATATATAGAATAAAAAACAATGTCAAACAAAAAGAAATATTTATTGTTATGACACATAGTGCTATGGAGAATATTTTTAACTTCAAGAACTAAAAATAATCTTTGATATTTACAGAAGAACTATTTTATATTCATATTGCATCTAATCCCTAATTGCTTATTTTCTAAAAAGGAAAATAGGAAGAAAGTGCAACAGAGAAAAAAAATCTCAGCCTGTTTTCTTATATAAGCTAAACAGTTAAGTGAGAAAATGTAACAAAATGCAGATTTGAAAGGTTGAAAGAATTTATGATGTCAAAGAATGTAATTTCTATGCTTTTTTAAGGCAACACTATCACAAACACACTTTAATAACCATGGCATTCCACCAGGGCACAAGACTGCAGGTGAATCCATCACTCTGTACAGTTGGCTACAATTATCTGATATATGTACAATGTGCTGAATTTTGAGTACAGGTTGTAAGTGATTGTTATATAACAGAAATATCCCCCAAAATGTTACCTTTTGAGATTTCTGTAAAAAAAAAAACAAAAAAACTAAGAGTATTTAAACAGAAGAGTATTGAATTGAATACACTTTTGTCATGTTAAATGGGATAATGAGTAGATTGTGACTTAGCTCCTGAAATTTTAATACTGCTCTTTAGCCATCTGCAGTCCTAAAGTGCTTTCAGAGGTTCTACACATCCTCGAAGGAGTCAAACCCCAAAGACTAATGAACAGGTATACAGTTCGCTAATCTATTCCTGATGCTTTGCCTAAAAAATTGGCATTGCCATCTTCAACATCTCTTTTTTGGAACCATGGTTTTGAATTTGTTCCTTGTTGATAAGCATCTAGAAAATGACAGATTCCAGGAATTTCACTGGGAAAGTTTGGTGGAAGTTCTTCCCTTGATCGAGGGGTAAACACAAAACCAGGACAGTCTTTCAGTAATCTGAAAAGATTAAAATAAAAATATTAAAATTTAACACTGGCATAAATGTCCACTCAAGAAAAGAAGACAACATAAGTACATGAGCATTACTGGGAATATTAATAAACCAGCCATTTTAGGTGTGATTGACAGAAAAAGTCTAATGATATTAACAGACATCTTCACAGAAGTACAATGAGGAATAAATTCACAATAACAAGAAAATCGTATTGACTAATATATTTCACTCCTGTTGGAAAAAGTAAATAATTATAAAATATCTTTGCAAAGACATAATCTTTATAACAGTGCAATTCACAATAGTGAAAAAAGAAAAACCAAAATAATCCAAAGGTCTAATAATAGCAAAAAAACCCACACATAATTATAATCATATTAAATAAGACTTCCTAAGTAGAAAGAGACAAGATATTATCCATTTGTCAATTCATTAATTGTGCAAATGTCATTGAGAAGTTGTCATGGGCAAGAAATTGTGAAAGAAAAGTAAAATGATAAAAGTGATGTGAGAACAACATTTGAATCTCCCAAAAGAATATTTATGAATTCTAGATTAGTAGGACTCAAATGATATTTAATTGTAAACACCAGCACTCTACTTACTGATTGTTATTAGCATTATTTTTTCTTCTTAAATTCATCTGTTCTACCAGTTTATATTATTTGTTATTTACTACTTGTCCATTGTGCTAAATGTATTTTAAATTCTAATTTTACTAAGTTACTGACACCTCTTCCCATTTGCTTCCCTAGTTTTCTCCCAAATGCAAACTTAATAAGCATTCTCTCTAATCTACTACATTCTCTCTACTACTCAGGCCATGGATGACAAATCTTGAATAGTCATGGGCTCTTAACCAACTTCTACAGAAAATCATTTATCATATCTGCCCAATCAGACCAGGGCCTTCTACTTATCAGTCTGTGATGTCATGTCTAAATGACATAAAATGAAGTAGCTGAATTAGATTTTGGTACTGTGACAACTTCTGTGGGCTGAAGAAACCAATTGAATAGAAATCTGTGTCTTAAGAATTTCATGCCTTGAGTAGAATAAAACATGGCATTCTATTAACTAATTTTTATTGGTACATCAATGAATGTATAATGGGCAAAATATTAAAACTAATGAAAATCCTAAGCTTTTTAAAGAAACTTAACAAACACAATTAGAATGTCATGGAGTTAGAAATGTTCATAAAATCATCTTTTAGAAAATCAGAATTCACAAGAAAGACAACTTAGAAAAATAAAACCATTTAGATGAAAGCTTGATGACCATAACATCAAGAAAGGCAGCAACATTCTAGATGTCCTCACATGGTAGACATTTTCTCTATTCCCTCTTGATAAGACATCATTTCCCCAAAATTATTGCATCAACTCTCCTGTTTTCTGTTATGTCTCCTATATTCCTTTATTCATTTTATTCTTTCTTCTTATAAAACTCAAGTCCTAGTTCTCTAGCACTTTGTTTTCAGACATCTACAAGTAAGATGTCTAGGCCTATTCACCCACCCAACACTGGGCAGCATCCGTGTATACTCCCCGCCTGCCATGTTTGTTTTTATTGATCCCTGAATCACCACATAAGCCTCTATCATTAATCCACTGCCCTGAAACTTTAGCAATATATAATGTAGTGTTTACTTGTTTTCCTTACTTCAAAAAAGCAAACAAAAATACAGAATACTGTCCCCTCATATAAAATTAAAACACCTTAGAGAGGTCCTCAAACTTTTTAAACAGGGGGCCAGTTCACTGTCCCTCAGACTATTGGAGGGCCAGACTATAGTTTAAAAAAACCTATAAACAAATTCCTGTGCACACTGAGCATATCTTATTTTGAAGTACAAAAACAAAACGGGCAAAAACACCCGGCGGGCCGGATAAACGTCCTCGGCGGGCAGCATGTGGCCCATGGGCCGTAGTTTGAGGACGGCTGCGGCAGCATATAAAAGAAAAGAATGCACAATTTCATTACAATCCTACATTCTGAATCACTGATTAGAATTTGGAAGTAGAAATATGAAGAGAAAGATTTTTTTTGTTTGGTATGGGTATGTATTCTGTGTCCTAAATTTACATAGGTTTCATAAATATATTGAGGAAGCTACATTTAATGTTAAACATTATTTTATTACGAGACAAATGTCATTTCAGAATTCAATGTATTGCAATAAAGCTCTGCAAAGAAACAATTGCCTTTTATATTTGTACACCTTCTATTGGCATCTACTACTTGTTCTGAACTTAGAGTAAAGCTAAAATTATGTCCCAATTATTAAATTTTACAAAGCATGGATGTTTGATTGAAATTTAAATTATCTATACCATTTTAAGTTTTCCTATCATAGAGAAAAAAATGGAGCACCTCTAAAAGGATTTTAAAATGTTACTAAAGGTATTTCACATTAAGTATTTATTTCCTGCCTAAATAAAACATATTAACCACTGCTTGCCCTTTAGTCAAGACATAAATATCTCATATATGAAAATAAAAAAAATTATTATTTGAATCAATATAAAAGGGAAACAGCTGTATCAAATTTGTCTATTAAAAGTAGAAATGACCTTAGCAAATGTGCTGAAGTTCATTATAAATTGAATTAAATTTTCAATATGATTCACATATGTGCATATAAACAAATAACTAAGAAAAAATGAAAACCAAAAATATTAATAGTTCTTATCTCTGGATAGTGAGGTTATGAGTTATTTTGATTTATTTTATAAATTTCTGATTTTATAAATTTTCTAAAATGGACATGTCACTATTGTAAATCAAAAAAATATTTTATTTTATAAAAACACTATCTATGGTATAAAAACCTATATGTGCATTTCTAGTAACATTGCCAATACAGTAAATCTAAGATTTAAGTCATACGCCTTGGCCTGCTGCTGGAAATGTATTTTAACACATCATGATCTTCTGTTGAAATACCTGAGTTTCTGAAGTATATTCAGGGAATAAAATTTTTGAGTAGTTAGTATCAATGTCTCCAAACATGACTGAAGATCACCAGACTTTAAGATACGGAACAGAAGATTTTTGAAAGAGTTCAGTTTTATACTGCTTAAAAACAATCAAAATAAAAAAGAAACAAAAAAATATGCTTTTCATAGGTAGAGGTTTTGTTTTAAGGTAGAGATACACACCCTATCTTTCTCTTTATTTGGTTGGTCCTGATTTGTATCCTTTATAATTAAATCTTAATAGTAATGATAGTGCTTTCCGGAGTACTGTGAGTCATTTTAGCTAATTATCTAACTAGAAGAGTTCGTGGGAACCCCCAAATTTGTAGCCAGTTGATCAGATATGCTGATGGTGTAGGGATCTGTGAAGTGTGGTTGGCATCTAAATAAAAGGCAGTCTTGTTGGGTACCACGCCTTATAACTTGTGGTTATGATGGTGCTAACTCTGGGTGGTTAGTGCCAGAATGGTACTGCAGTACACCAGCTGAGGTCAGAACACCTGTCAACGTGCTAAGAGCATCATTTAAAAGAAGAATGATGGAGGAATATGTGATGTCTGCTGGGCTCTAAATACCTCAGGAGAGTCGTTCTCATGAGGCTAATAGGTAGTTTGCAGAAAGATTTAAAGTGGGGATGATAAAAGTTATTACTTTGCTTTTTCCTTTAAGATTAAGAAAGAAAAAAAAGTGATGGAGAATGAATCAAATGAATGGGAAAAATGGCAATTGTGTATGAATAAAAACAATAGATTGCAGGTGCTTAATGCAATGAATACCTGTAAGTTGTTGGACTGACATTGATTTTCCGCGGCACACTGCAGGACTCAAACTTGTTAGCCAGAGTGACATTGTTTCCAAAAAGACAGTAACGTGGCATTTTAACTCCAACAACTCCAGCAAAAACTGATCCAGAATGCAATCCAATTCGCATCTGAAAGCAAAGAATAACACAATGTTCCCAGTCACTGGTAAAACACTTCCCACTTGTCAGTGTTGTTTGAATGTTGTCTAAATTATTTTATCATTCTCCCTCACCATACCGCTCCTTTTCTCAAAACTCCAGCCAGCTTCCTCTTACTCCACATGTGCAATTAAAAATTACTAGTGCAGAATCAGCAGTCATACCTCATAACTCTCCTCCATTTATGTGGTTAGGTTTATTACACAAACTATCTTTATTGTGCCTGTCTCTAGTATCTGAAACAAATTTCCATGCACACCTATCAGTCACCACAGCAACACAACAAAGAGTCCACGAGCTGTTTATGTGAAACTGCTCTGTCCATCAAGTGAAATTGACATAATTTCTGGACTTTAAGAGTCATTTCTCAGAACACTGATGGAGAAGGGCAGATGAAGTTAGCTCTAAGGATATAAAATGTGTTTTTTAGTCATTTTGCCTTAAAATAGCTTTTTGCCAAACATTATCCCACTGTTTAAATGACTAACAACTGAGTAAAGGAAATTGTAATATTTAAACAGAAAATAACAGAGAAAGGAGAAAGCTGAGTTGCTTAGGTCTAGATTTCAGTGACTACATACACTAAGCTAAAAATGTGGACCCATGGAAAATCAGAGTTTAATCGCACCTACCTATAAGAAGCAGTCTGAGATGTGTTAGGACAAAAGTTTAGGAATCCTGAAAGTTATCAATGATTAGGAGAGCCATTGAGACAGAATATTTTAAAATAGGATCTTCTAGAAGATTTGATTACTTGATTAAAGGGTGCACAAATTCTTAAATTACTGCTACCACAAAGCAAGTTAAAGTTGGGATATTTTAACTGACAACCAGATGTCATATTCATTATTTTCAAGTTCTATGTTTAGTTGACCATTTAAAAAAGTTTTATTAGATATACACACTTTGAACAAAAGCCAAGTACTCAGTAACTTAGATGTAATTTAGAAATCAGAAGACTCCAGTTCTATCTAGTTTTATAGCTAATTTCAGATATTTGCTAGAAACTTTGCAGAATTGCTTGCTTTTAAGATGTCATACCATGAATCCTACAAAATTTTTGAACAAAAACACTAGATTATGAATCAAGAGATTCTAAACCAAACTTGGCTAGTAACTAGCAGTCTGACTTTCTATAAGTCTCTTTTCTTCCTTCTGATTATTTTTTTCAGCTATTAAATACAGGATTGGATTATTGTTAAAGTCCTTTCTTCATCAGAGTTTTACCTTAAGAAGTAAAACTTAGATGTATATTATATCTTGCTTTTTCTTCTTTAGGATAATATGATTTTACACACATAACAATTACATAATATATATTCAAAAAAAGAAGTTTAGCATTTTTTCAAATATTTTTTGGCCATTTGTCTACTTTCTTTTGAAAAACTTCTGTTCATGTATTCTGCCCACTTTTTAATGGGGTTGTTTTTTTCTTGCTGATTTGTTTGAGTTCTTTGTAGCTTCTGGATATTTAGACCTTTATCAGATGTATAGTTTGCGAATATTTCCTCCCATTCTATAGGTTGTCTATTACTCTGTTGATTACTTCCTTTGCTGTGCAGAAGCTTTTTAATTTTATTAAGTCTCATTTATTTATTTTTGTTGTTGCTGTATTTGTCTCTGGGGTATTAGTCATAAATCCTTTGCCTAGGATGATGTGTAGAAAAAAATTTTCCTATGTTTTCTTGTAGAATTTTAATGGTTTAATTTCTTACATTTAGGTCTTTTATCCATCTTGAATTAACTTTTGTATACGGTGAGAGACAGGGGTCCTGTTTCATTCTTCTGCATGTGGCTATCCAGTTTTCCCAGCACCATTTATTGAATAGGGCTTCCTTTCCCTAGTGTACACTGTTGTCTGCTTTGTCGAAGATCAGTTGGTTGTAGGTAGATGATTTTATTTCTGGGTTCTCTATTCTGTTCCATTGGTCTATGTCTCTAATTTTATACTAGTACCATGCTGTTTTGGTTACTATAGCCTTGTAGTATAATTTGAAGTCAGGTAATATGATGCCTCCAGATTTATTCTTTTTACTTAAGATTGTTTTGCTATTTGAGCTCTTTTTTATAATCAAATGAGGCATAGAATTACTTTTTCTAGATCTGTGAGATAGGGAATTGATATTTTGATGGGGATTGTGTTGAATCTGTAAATTGCTTTAGGCAGTATGGACATTTTCACTAATCATCAGGGAAATGCAAATTAAAGCCATAATGAGATGCCACCTTAACCCTGTCAGAATGGTCATTAATAAAACGTCAAAAAACAATGGGATGACAACAGAGTTAAAAAATGCTGGCATGGATACAGAGAGATAGGAATGCTTATACACTGTTGATGGGGGTGCAAATTAATACAGCCTCTATAGAAAATGGTATGGAGATTCCTCAAAGAAATATATATAGACTTATCATTCAGTCCAGCAATTCCACTGCTGAGTACCTACCCAAAGGAAAAGAAGTCATTTTATCAAAAAGACACCTGCACTGGAATGTTTATCACAGCACAATTCACAATTGCAAAGATGTGGAACCAACCTAAGTGCCCATTAATTCATGAATGGATAAAGAAAATGTGATACACACACACACGCACACACACACACACGTGCACACACACACATGCACACACACACACACACACACCATGGAGTATTACTCATTCATAAAAAGGAATGAAATAATGTCTTTTGCAGCAACTTGGATAGAACTGGAGACCATTATCCTAAGTGGAATATCTTAGGAATGGAAAAACAAACAGCACATGTACTCTTTAATAATTGGGAGCTAAACAATGGGCATACACGGGCACAAAGAGATACAAAGGACATTGGAAACCAAGAAGGGGGGAGGGGGGAGGGATGAGAGGTGAGAGGTAAAATCTTACCTATTGGGTACAATGAACACTATTTTGGTGATGGGCACACTGAAAGCCCTGACTTAAGCCTTATACAAGGCATCTGTGTAACTAAAACATTTGTATCCCCTTAATATTTGAAAGAAAAAAATTTAAAACAATTTTTAGAAAGGTGAGTAAAGTCTATCTTCTGCCCATAAATATTAGCTACAACTTTACCACATTTAGATTGAAAAGTTTTTGCCCTCTTTGGGGGCTCTTCTGGTTAAATGGTTTCTCTCTATGTACTTAGTTATTCTAGCTTCTTATATGAGAAATTTACCATGCCATTTTTTTATCTTTTATATTTCATGATTAATATGTAAATACATTCTTCTCCTAAAATACCAAACAATGCAGATAAAGCAGATGACCCTCTGATTCCGTCTGTGCAGCTCTCCCTACATCCCCTTCTCCAGCTGTGAATCTCACTCTTAGGCCCAAAATTTTCTTATCAGAGAGCTTTTCAGATTCATGAGCAAGAAAATGATCCCAAGTTTAAGGTACACATCATGCCCCGAACACATCTCTTTTCACTGGTAACAGACTTCCATGTGTAACAGTGAAAGACAAAGACAGAATTCTGGCTCTCGGTAAAAGTCTGAACAGTAGCCTGCTGCAGGCATCTTCCATTTGGGGACTACTTTTGGCATAGCACATTTCTTATCATAGGCTTCCAGGAATAGGAAGGAGGTGACAGACACCAGAAGTTTGTTTCCATGTTCACTCACCACTTACTTTCACTGTCACATTCAGCCCTCTGGTCTCTGTCACCAATGTACCTGTGGTTTTCCAAGCCCTACTGAATGGATGTCAGTGAGGAAATCAATGGGAATAAGTGAGTAGACAAATGATTTGCATATGTGACATGATGGGGAAAAGGAGAGAGTTTGCAAAGGAAAAAAGGGAATATTTTCTATTGTTTCACTTAGATTCCATCCTGTGACGTAGCAGGGCAAGAAGGAGAAAAAGCCTGGGCTTTGAAGCCAGATGGACATGACTCCACCTCCTGACACGTGAGACTTCACTGCTCTTGTCCCTCCATGAGCTGTGAATTCTCCTTCATAATGGTGTTATAAGGAGTAAATGAGATGATTTTTAAGTTATGATATGTTCCCTTCTGATACACGTTAATGCTTCTCCGTTTACTAAAAATACTCTCCATTTTGCCACTGTGATGTTTCACAGGTAGCTCTTAAGGCCATCAGATATTTCCCAGGACTGTAGGTTAGTACATATAAAAAGGCATGATTAATGTCACACTTTACAGGTTATTAAAGCTAACCTATTATTATTCAGGTAACTATGAATAATTCTTCTAATTGCAAAAATCTAAAAATACATTTCTATAAATAACAAAAATCATGCCATTAATTCCCTCACCCAAACATATACGTCTTAATTACAAAATCAATTTATGTAAAAATCACTGGTCTCATGTTAATCATTAACTTATATTAATAGGCTGGATAGTTTTAATATTTACTTTAATGCTATGAATTCCCTCACATGAATTAGAATAAGAAAAGAAATACATAATTCCCTTCTAAAAATATAATTATGGAAATTAAGTCCCCAAAAGTCAGATATTTTGGTATTTTTAAAAGTCAGCTGCAAATTATGTCACATTCCTCCTAATTGAGACATAGAGTCAATGCCCCCTCTCCTCTGGACAGCCTTACGATTGCTCTGACCAATAGAATATAGTGGAAATGTCAACATCTGTCTTCCAATATTAGGTTATAAAAACCCATGCAGCTTCTACCAATCTTGTTTAGTGGAACACAAGCCACCATGTAAGAAATGTGACTACTCTGAGACTGCCATATTGGAGCAACACTTGGACTGACAATTCCAGCTGAGTCCAACCTTTCAGCCTTCCCCACCAAAGAACCACGCATGTAAGTGAGGCAGCCATCTTGCAATGGATCCTCCAGGTCTGAGTACTGCAATTCCAACACATCCACACATCCACAGCCACCGAGTATTTCCTGCTGAGGTCCCAGATACAGAGGAGCAATGACAGGGCATCCCTTCTATGCCTTATGCAAATTTTTGATACACAGAACCCATGGATAATAAAAGATTTGTGGTTTTACGACACTAAATTTAGAGACATATGCTACACAACAACATATAAATGGTTTGACAAAAGAGTTAAAAAATAGTTATGAAGGCTTAAACATATGGTTTCTATTATGGTTAAAGAGAGCCAAAGCTAAACCTCTAAATATCATAGTTTGTTTATGAAATGTTTTTCTTTCTTATGTATATATTTTATAGCATACCAGGTAAGATTCTACACTACTTCAAAGGCCTATTTCAGAAGGTCATCAATAGAGGAGTGTTCTATAAAAATTAGGTGGCAGATTCACTACAAGGGGGGAAAATAAAGGTAATCTGCTCATGGTCTATCCATTAAACCAGTGCCTAGCCTGTTAACTTTATTTTCTCATCTGCAAGAAGATATTCCTCTGGGATCTGTTCATATGGACATTTTGGAATGATTTGTGCAGTGGAAAATATTGGTGGAGTAACAGTCAACACCCATTTGAGTGTAATGTCCTTTCCTGCAGGGGTTGGAAAACTAAAAACTACGCTTACCAAATTAACTTGCAGCTTCTAAATGCATACAGGTTTGGTGCATCAGATGCACTTGCATAAGATTTGGAAGGTATAATTTTTGCTATTACTGCACATCTTTTGCTTCCAGGTGCTAGCACAATTGTGGAAGCCTTTGTGTTTTCTGTGGCACACTTTGCAGAGAGTCCATTTCCCAGTCACTTGTCTTGCGATGATCATGATGCAGAATCACCATCTTGCTGATTCAAATTAGAGTAGGTGCACTTTTTTTTCTGTAGCCAGCAGTAAACATGGTAGTTTACTGATCGTGACTGTGGTGGTATAGTTCTGGAATCAGCTTCCAGATCAGAAAAAAGCAGTGGATCTAAAGTGTCATTTTAGGAGGCATTTTTTGAAAGATGGCTTCTTCTGTCCTCTCAATGAATCTGGAAACCATTTAATACCCCATCGTAAATTTATTCCTGTTTAAACAAGTTAGAGGAGATTTTGTTTTCTGTAACTAAACCCCAACGGATACACCAAACTTTTGATAATCAGCTAATATGCATTTGTTCCCAGGACATCTCCTGGAAAATACATCTTCTGCCTTACCTTGATAGGTTCTCCATGGGGAGACATGACCTCATTAGAGAGCTCCATCATCTTCAGGGCCATCAGTGCTATCTGAACAGCATGGGTGTCACTCTCTTTGTGTAATCCCCCGGCTACACAATATGCATCGCCAATGGTCTCCACCTGGACATAATATAGTTTCCGCATTATAACAAAAAGCTCAGGAAGAATCACAGCCTACAGCATATAGCAGAAATTAAGAATCAGATAGCAGAAATCTCAGTGCTCAGGACCCATGGAGAATCAGGGTCAATCAGATACCCTCAGAAAAGGCGAAATTCATAAGACTTAGATGTTTTACATGGGGGCACTGCACTGAGAGGCAGCACAGTCCTATGCACACACTATAAGGTGGCTTCTACTCCCAGATGTGCCACTGGCTCATTATATCATTTAACCTCTTTTTTTCCCCCTACGATGTAAAATAGTTTTTCTAGAGACAAGTGATATATTTTGGAATTAAAAGAAATTGCCTACAGATATTGGGATCATTTACTCATTTTATATCCTCCTGATAAAACAGCCTTTTGCATGAAGCCACTATTAAATAAATGTCATATGAATGTAGTAAAAATGTGCAGTGTAAAACCAAGATATTATCAGTCATAAGAGCAAAAGGGATGTGGCTTTTCTAAAGAACTCTTGGGGTTCTTATAACAATTATCAAGTGTCTACATGCATATTAATTACAAAGTATAGAAGCCAAGATGTTGAAACAGGAGATAAAAACAATGGTCTATGTAAGGCTATTGGAAATCAAGCTATTATCTAAACCTCAAGTATTAATATTATTATTATCATCATTATTATTTTTATTGTAATAGGAAATTTTTATCTGTGATACTGGCTACAGAAAGTAAATAGTTAATTTAAATCTACAAATAATCCCCGTAATTCTAATAGCTGCATTTTTCTTCTCCTCTAAATATTTATTGTAACTTATAAGATCATATTACTCTTCTTACCAAAAGTCTCCATTGCAAAAGGATGAAGAAAGGAAAAAAAGAAAAGAGGAACAAATCTTCAGGAATTCCTCATCATACACTCAGAGTAAATGCTGACACCCTTATAATGGCTCCCAAGTTCTTCTTGACCTATCTTCCTGCTAATCTCTGACCTTATCTTCTCATCTTCCATCTGGCTCGATTTGTTTCAATAGCACTGGCCGGCTATTATCCCTCAAACATCCCAAACATGCTCCTGTTTGTTATTCTTTTGCCTGGAACAACCTCTCTCCAAATAACCATGTGGCTTTGTCCCTCTTTACCTTCAGTCCCTGCTAAAGCCTCACCTTATTAGGAAGGCCTATCACCCCTTATCTTCTGCTCCTCTTCCCCTGAATCTGCTTTATTTTCCCTCTAGAATATTACACCAACAGCAATACTGTAAGTTTACTCATTTGTTTATTGCCTTTCTTCCCCCCAATAGGATGTAAGCTCTCTGAGTTTGTCTATTTTATTAACTCTTATATCGCCAGTGGCCAGTAATGAATGAACCAGACAGAAATGTCCCCTCTTCCATAAGCTTCTCCTCAGCAATGAGTACATAAGAAGTGCTCATCATGATGGCTATCATGGGTTCTCAATAAATACACCAACCAGGAGAAGATCTGCCTCCACTCCTACTTGGTGTTAGGGTCCTCTTCTTTCTGCTCTTGGAGCATCTTGGATAATATATACTGGGGGAGAAGCAGGCATTCATCCATCATGTCATATGGAAATATGGCATTTGTCCTTTCTCTCTCCCCCCACGTGTGAACTCTCCTCATAGCAACTGCACCCTCTACCTCTGTCTACACTGCCCACCCGTGCTGGCACATTATGGATAACCAGTAAATATTTGCTAAAGCAATGGGTAAATGAACACAGACATAAACAGAGAAATAGTTAAAAGATTGAAAGACAGAAAGAAAATAAAATTAAGTAAAGCCCTGGTATATCATGTCCTAGAATAAATAAGGTTGACTCTTCATTGGAAGCCATCACACTCATAGGTCTGCCTATGATTACGCATTTTGCATATCTGAAGTTTATTCCATGCTTAAGATCCTTCCTTATTTGTGGTCAGCTATCTCCAGGTATTTTCATGCAAAATGAGAAGTGAAGAGAAGGTGAAAATGAGGACTGGGAGATAAGGTGACTTGTTATTTAACTCCAACTACAGTTGGATTAATCAACTGCTGTCCTCAAAGTAAGTAGCATAGCTTCAAAATACTTGATAGGATATTTGGAAACCATTCTCTATACCCTTGATAGAAATAACCAAAAGTTTCTGTTAGCAATAACAGCAGTTTGCAAAGGAGAAAAAGACTTCCTTCCCACAATCCTAAAAGGAGATATCCTCAAGTTAGAAAATGTCTACAAAAAAATGGAGTGGATTCCACAAGAGGCCATCAAACTTAACCTAACTGAAGCCAATTATTTTATCTGTAATTATACATAGACCTCTTTTTTCCCCAAGGGAATCATAGCTCTGTCTGGAATTTCCTGCTAGAAATTTCTAAAAGGAAGGTTTTACTTCTAGCCTCCAGAATAAAACAGGCAAGGGCTTATGTATTCTCATGAATAATATTTATTTCCTCTTCAATAATTTATTTATTTCATGTTGGGTTAAGCTCTGGAATATTAGATTATTATGTGGCAAATTAAGAAGATGATTCAAGCCATATAAATGAGAAACATGCTTTAATTCTTAGTGCCGATATCTAAAACAAGGGAAAATAATTTAAATCAGTAAAAACTGTTTTAATTCTAAAGAAGCAGGTAGAACTTGAAATCTCTTCACTAGCTCTCTAACTAATTTTTACACTTAAAAAAATAACATATTAGGTATATGTCGCTGCTGTATCCCTAGAGCCTAAAATGATGCTCCCAATCCATCAAGGATGCTTAATGAATAACATATATTATCTACCATAGTCTTTATAACAATCCTGTTCATGAAGATTTCAGGACATAATGTGCAAATAAACTCTGTGGGTGGATATTGTTTTCTCTGTTTTAGAAATGATGAGGAAGTTAAATTGCTTAGTTTACAAAGCAAGTAAGATAGAAAACAAGATTTTAAGATTTCCCTGTGTAACTTTCCCTGTATAAGTCATAGCTTGAATTATCTTATGCTTAATAATTCAACTCAGTTTCCACAGTGAAGTGGCAGGTCGTATCCTCTCTCCTTTCTCTGCTCATTTTTTGAGAAGACAATGTGGCAGTCCTTTCATGAAACAATTATCTCTGTTTTCTAGCAGATTCAGAGCTATTTTTGGCTGGAGAACACCCACATAATTAATTTACAATGCCTTGTCCAAGGATGTGGTTTGCAGGACCCTGCAGAGAAGACCTTTCACTTGCATTATAATTCAGGACCAAAGCACAGTACTTCCCTGCCACAGTACCTCCCCAGTACCTCCACACTGCCCACCCCTACCCCAGTGACTTTGGCAGGTCAAACGGTCATTGCCCTGCCCCACCCCTACCTTGTAGACATCCAGCTCTCCGCACTGCTGGTCAAAGCGAGTGTAGAGTGCATTGAGCATGGTGATGACCTGCAGCGGTGAGCACTGGGAGCAGATGGCAGTGAACCCAACAATGTCCGAGAAGAGCATGGTGACATTACTGAACTTCTTGGCTTGCACAACTTGCCCTTGCCACAGCTGCTGAGCAACCTCGCAGGGAAATATAGAGCAGAGAAGATCTACTGTCTTTTTCTTCTCCTCCTCCAGGGCTTGGTGGGCTTGCTCCAGGGTGGCCTTCAGCTTCCCCAACCTCTTCTTCAGACCGTCTTGAGCTCGGGCTTGTTCCCCTATCAAAACCACATCCCTCAGTGCATTGTGAATTGGGATGTCTGACAGGTAGAGCCCTCGTCCTGTAAAATCTTCTAATCTGTCTACACAGGGTGAGCCCAAGAACAAGATCGCACTGGATTCGACAATGTAGATCATTTGGCCTTTGAGGTCCATGACCTATGAAGCAAAGGAGAACAAACTGTGGTGTATTCAAGTTTTCAACATTGTTCTGACTTAAAAGGAGAGGAAGTAGATACAGTAATAATCACTTTGTGTTTAAACTCTATTTTTTTCAACCTACTAAAAAAGAAAAACATGTTTCCTTATAGTTCCAATTTGCAATGAATTCTAAAATGCATGTAGACATTTGAAGAACTTACTGCAGTATACTCTACACAGAAATCGTGATTTACAATGAACAATGCAAAAAATTCTTGCTTCAAGGCTTTCTCACTATTAAATAGTATGCTGATACTTTTGCTACTACATTCTTTTCATATTCTCATTTGGTTAATCTGGAGCTATATTTTTTGAAAAATGTGATACTCATGAAATTGTATCCTTCCTTCCTTTTTTCTTTTTTCCCTCTTTCTCTCTCTTACTTCTTCCCTCCCTTTTTATTTTCTTCTTCATTTTTCTTTTTTAAAAAATCTCTCCTGTTTTAGCTTGCTTCTTTTCTCTTCCCTTCTTCTCCCATGTGCTACTTGTTCTATCTGGCAGGTACAGAAGTTAAAAAGACTCCAGAGGTAAGATTTTTGTTAGAGTATTTTGTTTATCTGTCATGAATAGCCCCCCGAGCTATTTTTTGGAAGTCATTATTTTTCCAGAGACTTCTGCATGAGGTATCTGAATCTTATAAGAAAGGCTACCGCCTTATTTCTACTTTGCCTTAAGAACCTAACCAACCCTGTCCTGCAGGACACAAACAAAAGAACAAACCAGCCAACAGAAAGGATTGTACCCTGGGGTTCTTGAGAGAGGTGGGACTTCTTCAAGTGATCGTCCAGGATCACAAGATTTACTTGCACGTGAGTGGACAAATATGTACATGTGTGTTCACTGCAGCAAAAAGTCAAAAGCCATCCAAAAGGCCTTCAATAGGGGACTAGTTAAGTAAAGTAGAGCACAACCATACATGGGAATATCACTCAGCCTCAGAAATAGTGAAATAAACTTATATCCAATGATGTAGAAGGATGCCCAAAACACATTGTTCAGTGATAAAAGAAGTTGTAAAATAGTATTTTTTTGTTTTAAACAAAAATGTATGTAACTAAAGTCTTTCATTTTTTGCTGCAATGGACATCTTTAAGTATAACTCATTTTTTAAACATTCAGATATATGATTTTTATGATAGAAAAATAATAATAAAACTGTTTTGCACTTGGGGGAACAAAAATAGTGCTTCTGCTTAGGGTTATAGTGACTAAAGCCTCTCTCTCTTAGCTTTGCTTGTACTACTAATTATGAGTTAGCAAACTTTCTTTCCTGAGACTAATTATCAAAGTTCTCTATCATGAGATAACAGAATACATTTGCACCCCCACATTCTGTAACAATCAAATTATTTTTCTATGTCTATTAAATATATTAATTAAAAATCCATTTAGTTGCCTAGTCTAAAACACAAGTAGTTTTTTGTTAATTATAAAACAATACCTCTTATTATTTGAACTAAGCTATTTGATAATAATTAAAAACATATTTTATATAAACAATTATCTGATTTAGTTATAAAATACTCAATAAGGATTTTAAAAGGCACACTGCATTCAATAAATATCTGTGAAGTAATGAATCAAGTAAACAAGTAAATGAATGCAGAAAGATTTTGTTTTAATTCCAGCCTTAAAATTATTTTAAAGTTGTTTTAGACACAAATATTTTATCAGAGCATTTCAAGTGATGCTTATGTTTTTACCTTTTTGTTTCTAATCCTTAAATATGAAATAATTTCTTTCATATTCAAGAGAATAGTATGTTTTCCTTACCCTTGAAGATTTCTTCACAGAGTGGTCCCATCTCCTCACGCACACAACAAATTGCATATTCAACATGGTCATGATCCCGCTAAACGTCTGGTTGATTTTTGGAGTCAGAATTTCAAAGTATTCTTCAAAATTAGACTTTCCTTGAAAGTCTCTTCTGTTCATCAGTCTTCTAATGCCATTGCCAAATTGCAGAATCGTCATGTCTTTGTCAAACATGAAATGGAATGGAAATGTCTTACAGAAGAGAGACGCAGGGATCACCAGGGAGGACTGGGGCTTGCTGGGGGACAGGGATGGTTTGGTGCTTTTCACGTGAACGGAGTATAGCAAATAGGGCTGATTAACAAACTCGCTGCAATCCTTGTGGAAGCAGGGAGGCATTAACGACACTTTTACTTCGGTTTCGTACAATACTCGAGCAGCTGCCTTAATGATGCCGGGAAGAATCAGGGAGGTGGTTCTCTTAGGAAAGAAATAATAGACATTTAGGAAATCCTGATCTTTATCCAGGCACAGAATGGAGGCGTCCTCAAGCCTGCCCCTCTTGCCTGCTTCTTGGCAATGGCTGCTCTGTTTCAGAAGGGTGCTGAAGCTATTTAAAAAATCTTTAAGGGTGCCTCCAACCACGCCGAGGATGTGCTCATCTTCCTCATAACATATTTTAAAAAGCTCTTCACCGAGAGATTCTTTGATGATGTCCACTGGAACTCCTGAAAGCATACAAATACGTTTTCTGCCATATCAAATATGCCACCGTGGTAGAACTGTGTCATTACTCCTGTTTTGGGAGCTGTGTTATTGGTTGACTTAGTTCCCTTTATATCTGGTAATAAGAATCTTAACTAAAATCAAACACCTATATTCAAATTATCTACATAGATTAGCTTCTAAAATTCTGGTAACTCTGAATAAAAATCCCCAGTTAATTAAAAAAAAATGACCAATTGAGTGTAATATATAACTTTTTATCTCCCTTAAACTTAATTTCAACAGAACAATTAGAATTCCAGGATTAAGTCCAGTTCAGAAAAAGTCCTCCTATCTTTCTATTAACAACAAAAGCAATACATCTTCATGAAGGGTCTCTCCCCCTCAGAGAGCATCCAGGTATTGGAATTACTTTAAAATCGCTGATAGTGAAGCTCAATTTTGGCTAGAGATGATTTTAAAGATTTTTTTGAGTAAAAAAAAACTGAGTAAAATGCTGAGTAAAACAGCATTTTTGTTGTTTAGCATGACCTGAATATTCACTTAGAATATATTATTTACTTCCTATAGCTTCTCCTTCCATAACCTCCTTTAGTTTTTATATTCTGTGCACCACATTTTTCTCATGTGGAATGTAGAAGAAACAAAAGTGCCTCCTTCATAGCAGTGTTGTGATGTGTGGGGATTATGTTTAGAATATCGAACTGCCTCCTAGGAAGGGCTCAATGGAGGTTAGTTATTTTTATCATTATTATAATTTTTAATATTTTGTACTTTTAGAAAGATGGAACCTCTTGGTCCGTGTATTCAAACTTTGAAAAGGACAGGAAGACCAAATGACTCATCTAATTTTCCCCCCAAACTTATTAATGTGAGAACATTGTTAACCCTTTTGCCTATAATTGCTTCCAACCTTTAAAAACACTCTTTATTTTTATTTTAGCTTGTTGAGTAGAAATTTTTATGCATAAATGAGGAACAGTTAGGTTCAAGACCAAAGTCTGTGAATATCTGTGAGTCAGCTTCTCAACAAGCAAACATAAAAAGAGAAAATGTTTTCAGTCAAACAAAAACATAGTATGAAAAAGAGTTATTCTTTACATTAACACAGTATATAATATTGAACACTTCATACTGGGAGTCACCAACAAATACATAAGAATATTTTTGGAGAAAATATTAGTTATATAGTTATAGGATATACTTCTTAATTACATATATTTAATTTTGTTACCTGCTGCAATTGCTTGGTCTGCAATTATTTTTTCAAAGTCTTCTCTTTCCAAAGATTTCCTAGAAATATTTCAATATCTTAAATTACAAACTCATAAATGAATGCTAAAACTTCATATTATAATATACAGAAATAATGACAGAAAATAATTTACATTATCTTTTCTGTAGACGCAAATCTCGACTATCAAGTTTACAGTAAAGGAACAATGACATGCACAATCCAAAACAATGCTGGAAACCCCCAAAATATACACGACATAGAGTATATGGAGTGTTTCATCATTCTTTATGAATAATATTTGCCTTTTAAATAAACTTTACATAGACTAATACAGATGATCCCCAATTTACGATTTTTCAACTTTAAGATGATGTGAAAGTGATATGCATTCGGTAGATACTGTACTTTCAGTTTTGATTTTTGCTCTTCCTCCCGACTAGCAGTATGTGGTATGACACTTTCTTGTGATACTAGGCAGCAGCATGGAACCAAAGCTCCCAGACAGCCACAAGATCAAGAGAATAAGCAACCTATATTCTACAATGCATTGTATTGCAAGATGCTTTTGCCCAGCTGTAGGCTAATGTTTAAGTGATCTGAGCGCATTTAAGTTAGGCTAGGCTAAGCTATGATATTCAGTAGATTAAATGCATTCTTGACTTACATTTTCAATTCATGATGGCTTTATCAATTAGTAACCCATGTAGGTTGAGGAGTACCTGCGCTAAAGAGAACCTGCACTGCCTAGCAGCCAAGAGTGCGCAGTGGCCAAGGAAAGGATGGTAATTAATTGGCCCAGGGGTTTTCTGATAACTTAACCAAGAAGAAAATTCTACATAGAGATGGATTTCACTTTTAAGTAATACCATTTTTTTATAAAGCAAATACATATTATTTCTTGTTTTTGCATTTAAGGTTCTTGATATTTATCTCTCAGACATCACTATATTAAACCTTTGTATAAAAAGTTGTTATTGTATAAAAATTAATAAAATAAATCTATTCAATTACTGCATTTGTCTCTGCAGCACAGAAGTTGATAACGGCATATATTTTGATTGATAGAAGTTTTCTGTAATTTCAACTGGATGACTTTTTGATTCATATTTGCCTAATTGTTTTTTGAAGATTATTTTGATAATGACCAAATTTGCCAAATTACTCAAACATATTAAAAGTCACCCAAGGTTCTATTTGTGGTTCAATTTGCTGTTAGCTCAGTCAAGTTTAAAAACAGGCACACAACTATAATTTTAAGCACATTTCAGTAAAAGATGGTACATGTTGAAAAGTTTCAGAAGGAATATTTTCAAGAAGGAAAACTGCTCAGTTTACCACTTTATCACATAAAGATATATTGCTCAAAACTACTTAACTATGCCTATATAAAGGTATATATGCTTCAAAATATTTAAAATGCTAGGTAGAAATATTTTCTTATTTAAGTTGGTTGAGAATCCCTATACAATATTATATCAATTTGGGATCTAGAGATCCCCAAATATCTTTTTATATATTTCTCTCTATCGACCAACCTTTAGATTTGCTTCTTTAGCTTATTTGCAACTTCAATATTTTTTTTTTCTAAAGAATGGCAGCAGATCTGCTCAGAGAACTCAGGCCCATACTTCTATTTCCTAGCACCCATTTCATGAGATGCGAGCAAAGTTTAGCTAGTCCAAATAGCGCATAGTGCAATTCAAACTACGTTCTTCACCCTCACCTTCAAAAAAATACCAGCAGGCGTAAGCATGACATATACACTAGCAAATGCATGTGTGCACCACACGCATAGACACACACACACACATACACACACATCACAAAAGCCATGAGTTCACACACATGATGATGTGATCAAAAAAGAAACTAACCAAAAGCTTTCTGATCAACCAGTTCAGAGAGATATGATGACTGTACTAAAACTCATTCACTAAAACAAAAAAAGAAGGTGGGGGAGGCTCTAGTCATTCAGTCAAGGACAGTTTATTGTTCAGTATATTGGTTTTCTGTTTTTCAAGTGGTAGAAAATAATAAGTAGCACAAAAAGGGTTAAAATGTGTTCAGCAGTTGGCAAGTTGAGAGCCCTAGAGGCAGCAGCTAACTGGGAACAAGAAAGTGAAGGAAAAACACAGAATCAAAGAGGATGCTCAGGAACTAAGAAAAGCAAAGCAGACTGGAGCCATTTAGCATATCAGCGGGTAGTCTTAGGATGAAAAATCTTACTTCAACACTGAATAGTTATCACTAGCATAATCAGCTTTTTTTTTTCTTTAAGAAATTAGGGAAGTGGTAAAAGATCTTTCGAAATTTCCAAATGAAATGGTTATTGTTTGCCTAACTTTTGAGATTTTTTTTAAAAGAAAAGCACTGTTGGGAACACATCCTAAGTGAATATCTGCATGAAGCTGCAGGAACATTTCAGAACACAAAGCCCTGAGAATAAATTTTGAGTAAACTGTCTGCCAAGGACTTCAGCAGACAGACACAGTAGCACAGCTAGAATGACTCGGGGCTGCCTTATCAGCTTGACTGAGAATTAAGGTCAGAGGCGTTCCTGGAATGCTTTCATATTGCTCCCTCACACAAAGTTTCTGTCAGACACATAGATTCACACTCTCTCCTTCTGCACCCGCCCATGACCCCTTCCTGGGTTGGCCCTGCTGCCTGCAATCTGGGAGCAGTTAGTCAGCAAGGAAAATGAAGCACAGATAATCCACAGGGCAGACTATCGACTCTCAAGTACAAGACAGATGAATGAATTTATAAAACCTTCCTGACAATGGTACTGGGTTTGCAAAACTTGAATGCTCAATTCTGCAAATTTGAATTCAAGTATTTATTCTATTATTTACAAATTCAATAATCCTTGAGATTTCAGGGAATCAAAAACAGGGCCTATTAAATTGTCTACCAGCAGTAAATGTGCTAAGTTATATTTGAAAAATTATCTATACACATCGGGTTTTTTAAAAAATTAGAACTTTGTATTAAACCTCTTTAGAAACCTTTTTAAAGAAAATTTCTAAGAATACAAGAGAAAGGATATAAACAGAACTGATATTTACCAGTGCAACCAAACTAGTTAGAAAAATACTGAAACATTTCCCTAAGAATTAATAAACAGCTGCTGCAACAAGGCCCTGAATCCCTTTCTCTTCCCCCCTTGATCCTTCTACCTCCTCCTGACTGATGTAGCTACTGAAGTTTCAACATGTTGCTGAAATGTATGTATTAGGGATTGGGCGCCCACTGGGACCCTGCTGGGACCTTTGGCCACATCCTTCAGGCAAGGAGTCTATTCTGATTGTTTGGTATCCATGCCATACTTTTTGTTAAATAGTTTAGAAATTATCCCTTAGTATGAAAGAATAGGTCTTATGAGAGCTTGTTAAAAATGGCAGCATACAGTAATATGGTTTAAATCATGGGCTCTGAAAAACCCAGGCTTCAAACCCAGCTCTGTCTTTTCCTAAACACCTATAAAATCCTAAACCCTAGTCATCTGTAAAATGTGAAAAATAAATGTACTTACTTTCAAAGTAGTAGCAGTTAAAAGGTTTCTGGCATACCATAATGACTCAAAGAAGGTTGATATATTCTAGAAGTCTTGGCTGTTAGTAGCAGTGGTAGTAATTGTAACAGAAGGTTCAGACAACTGAAGAGGTTTGACTTACCTGCTTTCTTTTATTTTATGCTTTGCCAATGTTCTCTGAAGTGCGAGGTTCAGCCGTTCAAACTGAAAATTGAAAAGAAATGTTTTAAGTATTCTCTGAACTAATGATCTATTTAAAAATATGCATTTGATAAATTCATCTTATTTCTTTTGAAGAAACAGAAACATTATTACTTGAATGATGAGCACTGTTAATTTACACTTTGCAAACGAGGACTGATTTTTCTATGGGTTTTTCAAACTTGAGAAGAAACAACGAGCTTAGACTCATTTGAGTTTGGATGTGTGTTCTGGCCACAGGCTTTGCCTTTGCTGGTGGTCTCACTGCCAGTCACAAAACGGTCAAGCTCAGTCTGAATCCAAACAGAAGACTGCAATTTGGTAATGTCAGGTCTTCTGTAATATAAAAATCTGTGGGCATCACTTCCTCTGGGTCAGGAAATCTCCTTGGATGAGCTGCCAATATTGCAATCTGAGTAGGACTCAAGCCAAGCTAATTCCTGTTTCTTTCACAAACTCCACACCCAATCATCCCAGTCACCCTCTGGCTTAACTACACATTCATATTTATGTTTCATATCTTTCAGTCTAGAAAATTTTGGAGTTATCTCCATCTCAACCTTTTTTTTAATTACTTAATTCTAATATCTCACCAAAGTCAGTTGATTGTTTACTCGAAACGAGTCTTGGGTTTAGCTTAACTTGTACTGATTTCCTATCTTTTGAACTAATAATATAGTCATAGTTTTACTCTCTTTTATTGACTTCTGAGTATTTCATTAGTTTTCCAATTTTACAAGGTATTTGTATGTAAGTCTCCATACTTAAATAATACTTTTTGACTACCATTCTCTCTTTACAACTGTTTGTTTCTAATTAATTGGTAAGTGGGAAGCAGAGCACTGATAAGCAGTGCTATAAATTTTTTTAGCATTCCATATAAAAATCGTACATATCTGTGTGTGTATATGTGACTGTTGGTTC
This sequence comes from Cheirogaleus medius, assembly GCA_008086735.1. Lineage (NCBI taxonomy): Eukaryota > Metazoa > Chordata > Mammalia > Primates > Cheirogaleidae > Cheirogaleus > Cheirogaleus medius. Next base: position 2,795,759 of record VBSM01000483.1, read on the forward strand.
TCTCTGTAGCTTACCCAGAGGAAAGTGAAGAATTTTTTGGCTGTGTTCCAGGTTGAGAAATTCCTTTTTCCTTAAGAACTATTTATATCTCTTGTAAAGTTTCCACCAGTGAAGTGAGGCAGGGGAGTTAAACAAAATAGAGCAAGATTCTGTTTTAATGAAATGAATTATGAAAAGGGCTTTAGCTTTAAAAGCACCTATAAAGCTTGGAAAGGAAATTTAAAATTAATTGAAAGAAAAGGCAATTGCTGAAAAGAAATAAAATAGAATTTAAATCAACAATGTAGAACAATTTTTTTTAACCCTTCAAGGATAGAGAAGAAGGATACATCTGCCACAAGATGAAAGAAAGGCTGGCAGGAGACATACCCAGAGGGCAAATTTTCAGCAGGTCCTGGTAGGTTCTATGTAAGGGCAAAGGGCAGGAACCCTGGCTGGTGTGGAACATGTTCAGGAAGGATAATACAGGCACGTTTCTTAGTAGTCTTTCACATCAAGGAAAGAGGAAGGTAATATTAAATTGGCAAGACTGTAAGTGAAGTAGATCAACCAGGATGCTTGAAAAGTTTAAATTTCTCAAGAGCCGTGTATTTGGTACAGTGGAAAGCTACTCTGACATTACTAGCACCAGAGTGTTTGTGTGGATACAAATCCATGAAACCTTGGGTGGCTGTGAGTTATTAATTCCTGCAAAAAATATTCACATAGAAAAAGGGGTCATGGATAAATTGAGAGTTGCTGCTTTTGTGCGTGAGCTCTCAGTTTTCCTTCGTAGCATTTTATCCAACTTTAAAAATTTTTCATTATCTGTTTCCTCCACTAGAATAGGAGCTCCAAAAGGGCAAGGAGTGTCTGTTTCATTTACCTCTGTATGTCCAGAACCCATTACATAATCTGCCCATAGAAGATGTTCAATACATATTTATTGAATTAATGAATGAGTGGAATTTCCCTGTCAGCTATTCAAAGTCTTGAAGGCTGAATCTAGAAAAACTTATCAGTGAAGTGATAGAGCCAAGTACAGAGGTGTTGCTCTCTTAGCTTGTTTACAAACAAATTTAGGTTGTTTCCAGTGTAAACTAATTTGAATTACATTTGTTTATATATGAATTGCTGCTCTGACCAAAAATTTCTGATGCACATGAGGAAAGAAAATCCAACCAGTTCTGCCACTGAAGATTGTTTCCTTCTTCCTCTCCAGTGCTACTGAAGATATCATTCTCTTCCTCTTCACCTTTCTGATTAAACCATCAGGTACAGCCTTTTATCCTTCTCAGTCAAGATCCTTCTCAGTCTTTCATTTCCTTCCCACTGTCACCAGGAACATCTTTTTCTGGTCCTTTCTTCCTAACATATATGCTGTCATTGTAAGAGGGGAGGAGAAATAGTCCCCTTCCCATTGCTGGAGTTAGTGAGGCAAATGTTTTCCTGACTTTCTGTTTTCAATCAGAACTTTGCCTAAAGAAAAAAAGTGCTTAGGTTGGAGTAAAGTGGCATAATCATAGCTCATTGTCACCTTGATCCCTGGGCTCAACTGATCCTCCTGCCTCAGCCTCCTGAGTAGACACCATGCTTAGCTGAGCTTGTTAACTTTTCTATAGTTTTTAATGTTTTCCTAGACAAAAGATATTTTAATTCATAAGGATAAATTGCAATACTCTTTCTGTTTTTTTCTTGCAATCTAGTACTCTAGAACACATCTAGAGACCTCGTGATTCTCTTTGGATCCTCTTATTCTCACTAGCTCTTTGATTTGGGGTAATATCATTTACATAAGCATGTCCAATTCAATTGATTCAATTCAGTAAGTGGGTTTTGATTTGCTACAACTGTGGCTAATACTCTATTACAAGCTGCTTATAGACACTATGTACGAGGAGATTATGGGATTATTGGGGAGCAATAGCCATGAAAAATGTACAAACAATATTATGGTAGAATGAGCAATGAATTATGAATAAAATGCAGAGTTTCTAATTTCTCCAGTTATCATTTTTACCTTAAGCAAGTGATCTAACTTTATGTGCCTTGATGTCATCAAACAGAAATGAAAACTTTGCATTAGATATTAAGAAGGCCTTTGTAAGCTCTAATATTCCACTAGTCTGAAATGACATCTCACATTTTAAATTTGCTAAGGAAAATAAATTTTAACCCTTGCCCCCTCCCTAATAAAAATATAATCACGAAGCTAAATCTAATTATCTAAAACAAAAACTATGATGTCAAATAATACTTTGAGCCTCTTCCTTTGGATTTTTGATAGAACTGAAACTAAATACTAATCTAAATATTAAACTTGTCAACTTAAAAAAGAATCAGTAAAAAATGACAGGTATTTATCAAAGGTAAGTAGATATTTGGACATTTGACAAAGTCATCTAGATTGATTACTACACAGTTCAAATGTAGTCAACATAGGACCATTTACTGTCATAAAGCAATGGCCTCAGATGGAGAAGAGTTCTAGTCATTCGTGCCAAATAGTACCCCTTCTACCACCTATAGCCTTGCCCTCTCTGCTGCATGACACTATAGTCAAATCTTGATGATTATTCTTATAAGCTAATGAACAAAGAACAGATTATTCTAAATTTGAAATATATTTTATATTTATATATATTTATATTTAAATTTATATCTGGTATTGCATCCTGGCCTCTCAGTACACTCTCCTAAAGAAAAGGGAAGGGCGTATTCCATTGTGAGCATATACCAAATTTTAATTATCCATTCCTGGATTGACAGGCACTTGGGTTGTTTCCAAGACCTTGCAATAGTGAATTGTGCTGCAATAAACATTCGGGTGCATATGTCTTTATAATAGAAAGTCTTACGCTCTTTTGGGTAGATGCTCAACAATGCTATTGCCGGGTCGAATGGTATTTCTATTTCTATCTGTTTGAGGTATCTCCAAATTCTTTTCCACAAAGGTTGCACTAATTTGCAGTCCTACCAGCAGTGTAAGAGTGTTCCTATCTCTTCACATCCTCGCCAGCATTTGTTGTTTTGGGATTTCTTGATACAGGCCATTCTCGCTGGGGTTAGGTGGTATCTCATTGTGGTTTTGATTTGCATTTCTCTGATGACAGTGAGCTAGCACCGTTTATGCTTTCCTGGATAAAGCTTAAGCCCGTTATCCAAAGTGAGGCAACACAAGATCTGGAAAATAGGCTACACATCTACTCGCCATCAAATTGGTACTGACTGATTTAAACTATGATTCTCAAACAGTTGTAGTGTTCACCAAGGATTGGGGGGGAGACCCACATCTTAGGGTTGTGACGTACATTGTCGAGGGGAAGGGATTACCTCTAACCCTCCTTAGGGAGAGGCAAAGATATACAATGTAACCAAAATGTCAAAAAAAACCAAAAAACTTTTATCAGGTGGTGGACTGGTGGGAGGGGGGAGGAGGGGAAAGGTGTATATTTACATAATGGGTGAGGTGCGCACCACCTGAGGGTTGGACATGCTTGAAGCTCTGGCACGGAGGGGTGGGGGAGGGCTGGCAGGGGCAATATATATATCCCCAACAATACTTGTACCCCCATAATAAAAAAAAGGAAAAATAAAGAAAAGGGAAGGGCAGCTTACAACAGCCTGCATGACTCTTCAAGATTGGGAGGAGGCACAGAACCCTGAAACTTCTCCCCTAGCAGGGAGGGAGAGGAATGGAAAATGCACATCCATAGAAAAGGTTTCAGAGGCTATCAGAATCTATAGTTAGCCCAATGGTAAAGGACTTTCCTTGTCAAAGGCAGTCTGTAAAGAAGTGGTTGCTTATTCAAATGTACAGACACCGGCACAGAGCTACAAGGATCAGGTAGAATCAGGGAAATATGACATGACCAAAGGGACAAAATAAATCTCCAGTAACTGACCCTAAAGAAATGAAGAACTATGAAGTGTCTGACAAATAATTCAAAATAAAGAAACGCAGCTGCAAGAGAACACAACTAGACAACTAAATGAAATCAGGATAACTATACATAAACAAATGAGAATACCAACAAAGAGATAGCAACCACAAAAAAGAACCAAACAGAAATTCTGGAATGGAAGAATAACTGAACTGAAAAATTCAAATAGAGCCCTTCAATAGCAAACTTGATTGAGTAGAAGAATCAGCAAACTCAAAGACAGATCATTTGAAATTATTTGGTGAAAGAAGCAAAAAGAATGAAAAAGAGTAGAGAAAGCCTGTGGGACTTTTGGAATGCCATCAAGTGAACCAGATGTTATAAAAAAAGAGTCTAATATGTGTAAGACTTCCATCATAGGAATTCAAAATTTACCAAACAAAATAATGAAGCCAACATGGTAATGACCAGAGTCAGGAAAAGCATGGAAGCTATCCAGCTTCCTCATCATCACCATCTGTTCATTTCTGTGCCTCACACTCTTTCCTTAGAAATGAGAGTTCCAATTGTTTCCCAGACTGTGGTGCAAACCAACTCCCTGAGAAAGGCTGCATCCCTCCTCCCTTCCAAAGCTGGCTGTCTACTGACTGGAGTGGAGTGAGAATAATTAAATATTTCAATTTCAAAGTTCATTAACCAAATTACTATTGTGATAATATTTTATCTAAAATAAACTCCCCCAACTTTCTGCTAGTTGTAATTTATCCACCCTTCAAGCTTCATTCCAAGTCTCTTCTTTCTCAGTCACTCCAGCCTGTATTGTTTACAGCAGTAATTAATTGTTTTGCCCTTGGAAAGCTGTGTGACTTTGATTAAGTCACTTAACTTCCCAAGCACTTTCTGGGAGAGAAATAAGATGACCTCTAAAATTGCATTCAGTTCTAAAAGTCAATGAGTCTGTGGTTCTTCAGTGCTTTGGGAAAAGTAGAGGGTTAATGTTGAGCCAATCAAAAATTATCAATGTATTATGATAACTGGCATCTGATTAAATGAGTGTTCAATCTCATAGGTCAGGTGAATTTACATAAAACTGTGAACACTGACAGAGGGAGGAAGACATTATGAGGACTTTCAACTGCTCTTTAATCCTGCAGGGGGGAGAGGAGCTCTCTACATACCCTCCCTACCCATAAGATATTTGATCTATTTAGGTATATGTCTGTTCCCAGAGTTTCCTTAAAGGTGGATTGACAGAAGACCCTCCATATCTCAAAATGACACTATGCTATGCAGGTTGCAGGGCTATAAGAAGAAGTGTCAGAGATAACAGCACACAGATGTAGGCAATCTCAGGCTCATGACTCTGACCTAAGGGAGCAGGTCAAGCCTGGCTTGAGCAGAGACTTCTGATTCAGAGCCAGCAGCCAAGGGAGATTTTCGCACCTCTGCAAATTGGCAGGGAACACATGATGCTCTTTGCTATTCAGAGAGGACAACCAAGAAGAAAATAAGTTATTCTTTGAAGAATTTAATTTTAAAATAGTAGTTAACATCTACTGATCAGTTTAAGATATGGGATGAGCTATGGATGGCTTCACTTAATACTCATTAAAAATCTAGGGGGCAGGTACTATCATTATTATTTCCCTTTTACAGATAAGGAAGCTGAGGCTATGAGGGATTAAGCCAGTTGTCCAAAGTCATAAATTTTGTCAGAGTACAGGATCCTTTTGAAAAGAATTCAAGATCTTAAACATTTTAAAATTCAACACAACTTAAGAACACAACTGAAGTAAGAGAATGTTTTTCTACATTTATTATAGCCTCGAAAGTGAGAAAGCAAGTGTTTAAATTTTCCTTAGCGAAATCTTCTTTTTACAATTTCAAAATATTCAAATCTCTAAAGGGCAAGCACTCACCTCTGGGAAAATCAGTTTGCAAATACTCTCTGCCAAAGTGTGAAGATAGACTCGGCTCCGACTGGTCTTTCTTTGAGGAAGACTTTCTTGCACATTCTTCTCAGGAATGTCTTGACAGATGGGCGGAGTTGCTTTGCAGCTCTCTGAGCTTCCTGCTACCTCCTCTGCTGACTCTTTAGGAACCTGCCCTGGAGCCAGTAAGGAGAAAGGACACTCCCCTGTGATCTTGAGATCCTTGAGCTTCGTGCAGAACATGGTGTTGCTGGTGCTCTTGCTGCTCTGATCTCCTGATGAGCTGTTGTTCTTATGTGGGACCCAAATTCTTCCAAGAAGCCACTATCAATAACTGGGATGTCTATGGGCATCAAAAAGTCAGAACAGAAAGAGGAGTGACTTTATACGCTGATGTAATTAATGTGTGCATTTATGCACATATTTATGATTTAATATATGTGCATTTCAGTATACTAAGAAATATACAGTATACTAGTAAAATACTTGCTTTTAATATTTTAATGCTTTTCAAATAAAATGTATTTTTTTCACAATGTCCTTGGCATGAACTACTGATTTCCATTTTATATAACCCATTTGGTCCAGTTTAATTTCACAAGAGTAGAACACCATGATTTTATGACAGAAGTCAAGTCTAAATCTATGTTTTATTAATGACAGTACCACTACATTCTCATCATGCTGTCCTTTCTGAAAAATCAGAATTGTGCAAACGATTGTTTCCAAAAATACTGAAAGGAAAATAATATATACAATGGTGCCCATATATAGGTTTTCAGATTTGAAGCATTGACTCTTAAATGGAAAAAATTCAATGAAAATGATTGTTGCAAAAGAAAACATTTATTGCTATAAATATTAAATAGAAAAGTAATTTTAAAATATTATTATCAAAATAATTTTTTTCCCCAAAGAACTCTTTATCCCTATGAACATACCATGGGATTTGCTGGGATCTCTGGATCTGAATTTAGACAACACTGGGATAAATCCAGAACGCCTCTCTTCCCACTGAAATCATATTCCAACATATTTTCCCTTGTGCTTTTGTTTTTGTTGATGGGATTGTAAATCCTCACACAATTCACAACCTATTTATCATTAGTTGTTTGTCACTGGAACTGTTTGGTTGTGAATTCAGCTTATCAACAATATTAATGATCTTGATTAACTCAGTCCACCAACTATTTCCTATTCTTGGAAAATAAAAGAAAAACACACAAAAGAAGTAGAAATGAATCCACATTTACTAATCCCCTACTGTGTGTCTGACACAGGGGACCTCTATAATTAATCTTCACAGCAACCAGATGACACAGGTATTATTATCCCTAATGGGCCAGAGGCCCAAAAGTTTAGGTCATTTTCTCTCATTCAAAATGCTAGAAAATGACAGAGAAGGAGTTCAAATGTAGATCTATATGACGACAGAGCCCATGTGTTTTCTATGACCCTGAACTCATATTACCAAATTAGACCAGTTTCTACATAATCATGCTTAGTTTATAAATTAATATTAGTTTATTTTGCAAATAATCCAGTCAAGAACATAATTCTGCTCATTGGTTGCTGATATTTGAATTATGCAAGATACAGTCTTATCTTTTAATCTTTAGAACTGGAGTTCAATTATTTTTTTTCTTTTCTATGCTTCACAATGCCCTTAATATGTTCCTAATATGTATCAGCAACAGCCTGTAAGTTGTCACAGGTAAGTCATCTGAGTTTAGAACAATGATGATTCATTTTCTGAAGCTAAACTCAACATCTGTCACCCCTGGAGGTGGCATGGGACATTAGGTACAGGAGAAGATTATGGATGCTGACAGGCCAGAAGCAGCTGCCAGTACTCTCTGTTACCTAAAGTTATTTCTGTGATCATATGTAACTAATGAATCTTCAAGAGAGCACAAAGGAATAGCCTATATATTCATGAGCAGAAAACATATTCTGCCAGAAGAGAATGGGAGCTGTCTATATCAACAATCTACTAAAGTGACCCAAAGGTAATACGTCAATAGAGGAAATGGTTACTTGGATTCCAAAATACCTAAAAGTCTAAGGATTATAAGAACCCACGTTTCTTATAGGATTTAATTTAATATCTGTTTCTCAGTCCTTACTGCATCTCAGCATAACTCTAACCATTGTTTACTAATTGATCAACAAATCTTTTTTGTAAAAGTTTGCAGCTCTGCAGGCTATATGGTCTCTGTTGCAACTACTTAACTCTACCACCACAACATGAAGGCAGCCATAGATGACATGCAAACGAAGGGGCATGGATGTGCACCAATACAACCTTATTTGCACAGGCTGTGAATGTAGCCCAGTAGTTTGCTGACCCCTGGTTGAAAAGGCTGAGTAGATGTACTAGAGCATTTTGATTCAAATGTAATTTTGACTACAGGACCAGAGTTATTTCCTCATCTTCTCTACCCTCACCTCTCTTCAAAAATAGCAGCCTATGTGGACCTAGTTTTGTACAACTTGAATGTAATCAAAGAGAATTTAACAGATAATTTTAACTAACCATTTATAAAAATAATAATACCATTATTTTATATTAATTTTCATGAAGTAGAGTTATATTAACCAAATGTCACTATTTCAGTTATACCAAAATATAACTATAATAACTAGCAGAAGAGAGTACTAAAAAAAAGAAAAATCAAAAATGGAAGACAATAAGAAATAGAAAATTATAGGTTGGATCTGACAAAGGCATAGAACTGCTTCCTAAAATAAGTTATTCTAGCACACATTAGAATTTTAGTATTGGATTTAGAAGTTTGACATAATATAGCTTATGATAAATCCTTCCATTAAATTTAATCTCTTTTATTCACACTGGAGTTCAACCTTGGTACCCAAACACAATATTTTAATTCTCATCTTCCAACTCAATCTGGCTGCAGCAGGATACAAATGACCAGCTAACCTTCCTTGAGATCCATTCTTTTCCTGTATTGCACAGTACTATAGTTTCCAGAAAATGTGTCAAGCACTGTTTTTTATTAAAGTAAAAACAGCAACAGGAAACAAGTTGTGCTTACTTCAAGATCAGTAGAGTGTTTAGTCTCATTAAATCACATATGTATAAACAAACTAATTAGCATTCTTCATCTGTTCAACTGATGAAATTACACTATGAAACAGATGCACACAGTGCTGATACCTTGGAAACCTATGTTTGTCTTGCCTTTGCCTGCCAGGAATACAAAATATGTTCTTCAGCTAAACTAGTGATGGATTTTATGGGTAACATTAGCAGTAACTTCAGAAATGGTTTGGTCAGTTGATGAATTCAGTACATAGCTGGTGGTAGAAACGGTAGGAACATGGTAAGGGGAAAACAAATAAATTAAAATAATAAATTTGGTGACAGGCCTTGGCAAGCAGGGGTATAATATGTTCTCAGAAACTTGAAGAGGTACTTGCCATCCCCAAAGTTGATGATTAAACAGCTTCCAGCTATACTGAATGTTGGATCCCTTTTACTAGTGAGTGATTAACTTTGCTGTGGTGAGAATAATGACCCAGCTACTGGCCTGGTATTAATAACCAGGACGTATTATTGTTCAGGGAAGGTGGCCCGCCAGCATTTAAACTCTAGGATTTAATTAAGCATGAACACCTTGTTTACTACATGTAACAAGGTCATGTAGACCTGAGGAAAACACCCTTTCAGTACTCTTTGACACAGAAAGCATCTTTTACAACAGCAAGTCTTAAAGAGTAGATTACAAAGTTAACAATGGCAAGAGGGGCAAGCCTAAGAATTGTCTCCATAGTAAAAACAAAGAGCTATATCTGACCTCTAATATCACACCTAGAACCTTGACATGCCAATATCTGTGATTAAAAAGATACAAGTGTTTTAAGATCAAATTCAAAAGGCCATATTTTTAAGAGCAGCCAAAAGAATTCCTTAGTAAGGATAAAGTTGCCATACTTCAGTACAAATTATAACAACTATTTTCATAAACTAAAGAAAACAGCTTAGTTTTCAGGTAGGCAAAAAACATAGACAGTTTTTTCTTCCTTAAACATTGAAAATATATTAAATAAAATCCCATAAATCAGTCTTTTAAAATATGTTTCTTTTTACTTTGCAGTAAGAAATGTTTATAGAACCTTCTCTGTGCTATAACAGGAAAATAAGACGAAGTAGTAGGAAAACTGGTGAGCACATCCAAGTCTCTCCAGTACAAAGTGAAATTAAAAAAGGCAAACAAATCTCAGACCCCTTCATCCCATTACTCCTCCCTAGTACTACCTTGTCTCTTGATTGTCACACTTGTTGGAAGAACAGGTCTCATGGGCAGTGTTCATTTCCTTACATCATATTTATTCCTATTTCTATAACTATCTGGCATTTGTTTCTAGTACGTTACTGAAATCTCCTTGTTAAATTCAATGATGCCTTAAGCTCAAAGCTGAAGGATCTTCTGGCTTTTGCTTGAATTCTACATTCATTTGCATTTTGTTGTTCATAATCTCAACTCTCATAGATTCTTTGCTATTGCCAGATTGCCTTCTACTTCTTCATGCATTCACTTGCTCATTTTTCATTCTATTCAGCAAATATTTATTTAAGAGATATCCTGCTATGTGCAGGCTATTCTTATAGACACAGGGGCAGAGCTCCTGCTCTCATGGAGCTTACAAACCAGAAAGAAAACTCTTTCTGATATGGTTTTGAGTGTGGCATGTGGCCACACTCTAAAAGGTGAGGAGGCACATAATACTTTGGGAGTGCAAATCAGGGGTCTGAACCTAGTCCCATGAGAAGCATCTGAGCTGAGCCAGGTTAAGAGAGTTCCAGAAAGAACAATATGCTTGGAAGCCACAACAGACCTAGTCAGGTTCTAGGAACTGAAATAATTCCAGTGGGGCCAAGGGACATGGTCAGGGAGAACAAGGTGATGCTGGTGAGAGATAATACAGCAGGTAGAGCAGGATTTTACAGAGTTCTGTAAATCATGTTAAACAAGACAATATCGATTCTAAGGGCAATCAACTACATGGCTAAGAAGCAAGAGAATGAATAAATTAGATTGCATTTTTAAAAGATTATTTGGGATGTAGAATGAAAAATGGATCAGAGTGGGGCAGATGGCAGATCTAGGTTGGGCAAAAATGGTAACCTGGGAATAAAAAGAAGTGGACCAAATGCAGAAGTATTTCAGAGAGAGAACCCATAGGTCTTAACTACTGTATTGGACATAGAGACTCAAGGAGAGGGAGGACACATTCCTCTGACTTTACTTCTCAATACCACAGTCAGGAAAAATCTCTAGGGACCAGGGAGAGCAATCAAAATCATCCCTAATACATTTCCTATGACTTTGGTTATTTAACTGTAATTAAGCCCAGAGTTTGGGTTCTCAATGTTAAATAATACCTTGTGGGAGTCGGGGTACTCAACTCTCCTGTTAAAATCTCCTTTTGAAAAGCAATTTCTCTTTCTTATTCAAAACCCCAGACACAGGAAGGCTGACTCCAATTTATATACTGAGCAGAGCATCCCCCTTCCCAACCGACTGCATCTGCATGCAAATGTTAGGCGGCTCAAGATATTTTAAAGAAGAATGGAGGGTATTTTTCTTAAATTTTTGTAACTAAAGAGCCCATACTGGTAATTCTCACAAACCAAAGAGATCAACTCTAAAGGCAGTGGCAACCTCACCTCTAATAATCAAATATACCAGGAGTCCCACCCTTGCCTGATAGCAACTGCCTTGATAAAGCTATATAGTACTGGACACAAATTATGTTTAATAAGCTATATTAAATTATTTATTAAAAATAAGATGAGTGTAATCCACAATCTTTTAAAATTAGATTTATAAGGCAATTCTGTGACATCTTTGAAGTAATAGCAAAATTCAGTATACTCTGTAGTAGTGAAATTTGAATATGTGTAATTAAACCTCTCCAAATTAAAAATCATTGTCACTTAGGGTGCATCACGCAGGCCATGAGGAAATCAGATAAACATTTCCATAATTTTTTCCTGAATTATATAAAACAATTTCTTGCAGCTGTTTCTATGATTCTCATCGTAGTTACATTGCTAAATAGTTCCTTATAGAGGCTTAGTCATTTCAAAATATACTTGCTGAAAGTATACTAATTATTATAAAATGAGTTAAGGGGGAAATGTAAGTCCCCTTTACTCTGTAGAAATCCATTTTGTTTTTATCTATTTTCAAATTAAGTACTGTGTATTTCTGCAATGTGGATAGGATCAGACACACCTTTCAAAAGGGGAATGATGTCAGGATAAAGTGGCAGTCGTGCTGGAGCTCTCCCACCCCCCGTTCTTCCTCTTAGCGTAATCCGACTGTATACTCAGTCTTGGAAGCACTCATTGCACAATTTTCCTTTATTTTTCCCTCGTCTCCACAACTCAGCAGGCTCAGAACTTTCTTATAGTCCTTTCCTATCAGCTACTTTCACTTTTTTCCCCTCGAGTCAAGGCCTGTAATTACTGTAGTGCAGTATTCATTAGAATTCAACCTGCCTTTTAACTAAGGCATGCATTTTTTTAGGATTATTATTGTATTTGTTAGTACTCATAAGTGTTGAGTGGTTTCACACCAACATATTTTCCTCCCATAAGTCCTTTTAATTTTAGTGCACAGTTTTGAAACATATGTGGTTTTCCAAAACATCATATCAGAAATGTCTCTGCTCTCATCAGTAGTTGATTTAAATTTGCAAGTAAGGTGAAAAGTTGACTTAATTGCCTGGAAGACACATTCAATAAGAGACACATTGTCTAAGATTCCACAGATCTGCTTATGATTTAGGTAATATAACCTGGCGAAACTTTTTAAATAAAAACAAATCCTTGATTTATTAAAAAATTGGACTGATTGATAGATTTCTTTTAAATGACATAATAAAACTAATGATTACATGACATCGGAACTCCTCCATTTTCTTTTCTTTTAAATTTGGGTAAGGCAGGAAGGCCTGGAAGTATACCCTCTACATTCTTGATGTCATATACATACAGACAGACAGACATATACACATACACACATATACTTGTATACATATACTTATTTTCCCCCTTATGTAATGGTGAGTTTTTAAGAGTCTGAGAAATATAGGGGTGTATGTGTGTCTGTGTGTGTGTATCTGTGTGTTTCGCGCCAATGATTAGCATAGAGGAACTTCATGATTTGGAAGCATGGGTTCACATAAATGTAGGTGCCATGCCCAGTCATGCCCTGAGGCAGTGGAGTTAGTATAGCAGTTAAGAGCTTAGGCTACAGAATCACATGGTCTGTATTCTCTTTCATTTACTAGTTCTGTGACATTAGCCAAGTTCTTAACTGAACTTCACCTCAATTTTCTTCATCTGGAAAATAAGAATACTAATAGCAACTATTTCATAAATGTGGTGTGAAATTAAACAAAGCAATAAATATAAAGCACTTAGAAAAGTACTAGCACCCAGCATTTGATGAATATATGTTGACTATCACAATTACTACTTAGTACTAGAGTAACATTACTCTACTTCATGGGCTTCTGTTATCTCACCCACAAAATGGTAAAGTCATAATGAAACGGGTTGAATTAAGGATGGAGGTAATATATGTAAAATGCCTGACCTTGCTTGGCTCTCATAGATCCATCATATAAAAAAAAAAGAAAAAGAAAAAGAACCGAGTCTCACATTTGAGTCTTAAGTTATTTGCTTTACAAAAGATGTGATGCCTGTTCTACTAGATCTCTAGGCAAGTTCTTACAATGAGGAGGAAATTATCAGTGTCTACTTGATGACTTTACAGCAGCCCGTATAATAAGAGATTTGAGTACATACAACCAAATGTAAATGCGTATTGCCTACTACAAGAGAATCATGCCAGTAACAGTTACTAAATAAATGATTATTAAAATTATTCTATCTTTTCAGAAAGATCCAATAATGTTTTATACCTATGAAATCTTTTATTCTTTACTTATCAAAGCCTATTTAAGGGAACTCTGGGGATAGCGAATGCCCAGTACCCTACACATATAGAAAATAATCTCTATTTGTTCTTGAAGAACATTAATGAATACCAAAAAAGTTATATCTAAGTTGTTGGCACGGATACAGAGAGAAAGGAATGCTTATACACTGTTGGTGAAACTGAAAATTAGTACAACCTCTATGGAAATCAGTATGGAGATTCCTCAAATAACTAAAAGTCAACCTATTATTTGAACCAGCAATCCTACTACTGGGTATTTACCTGAAGGAAAAGAAATCATTTTATCAGAAAGACACGTGCACTTGAATGTTTATCGCAGCACAATTCACAATTGCTAAGATGTAGAACTGACCCAAATGCCCATCAATTCATGAGTGGATTAACAAAATGTGGTATATGTATACCATGGAATACTACTCAGCCACGGAGAAGGATGACTTAACGCATTTTGAAACAATTTGGATGTAACTGGAAAACACTATCCTAAATGAGGTATCTAAAGAATGGAAAAATAGACACCATATTTACTATTAAACAGCAACTAAGTGATGAGCACACATGTGCATAAAGGGCAATAAAACTCAACAGAAATCAACCAGGGGGAAGGAGGGCACAGGGGATGGGCAAAAACCTACCTATTGAGTACAATGAGCACTATCTGGGTGATGGGCACCCTTATAGCCCTGACTCAAGCATTATAAAAGTAATCCATATAACCAAAACCCTATTGTACCCCTGATATGTTTTGAAATAAAAAAATAACGCTTTAAAAAAAGTTATATCTAAGTCAATAGTTAGGGTTCCTTTCATTGAATTACAAATTAATAGAATTTACAGCACATCACAGAGCAGAAAGATTCTATTTTGTGTTTTACCTTATCTAATTTTATTAAATAATAAATCGCATGTCAAATTCCTTTAATAAAGTGTTAGAATATAAAAATAGAGAAACTATGCTGAATGTCAAACCTCTTTTCTACCCATTAAATCAAAACTGTTATATAAATCAAGCAAGCCTTACGCCATTGCAGTACATACCCTCTTCTATAAATCTACATTATTCCCAATGTGAAAAATTTTAAAACAAACCATCTCATAACAATCAAGCTTAAATAAAAATTCTGTGGTATCTGATTTTCTTTTCCTAGAATGCTAGATTGAGAAATGATTAGTATATGTTATACAAAGAATGTTGTCTCTAATCACTGCTTTTATAAACTATTCTCAATATCAATCTCTTTTATCTACTTACTTTCTTACTGTTTATTTATTTTGTAGAAATGTTTGAGTAGTGGGCAGGGAGAGGTGAGACACTAATTGGCATATTTTTAAAGGATATTTGCAGAATCTAGGTAAGTCACCACCCAGAGTCCAATTAAAATAGAATACAGGGCTCCTGACAAAAGAAAAGTAGCTACTGGGATTAACGGTCATATCTGTGGAGCACTTGAATTAATGTTTTGAACAATGGGGAGATATCAAGGCCATCTTATTCCTGATAGAAGGGAAGAAATGACTTCATGAGCTCATAACTCACCCAGTGGTAGAGGAAAGTCAAATTGTTTGGCTCTAACTTGTCATATACTTGGAAAAAAGATTCTAGAATAAGAGACGCTAGAGACTCCCACAGTTCTTTTAATCCAGCCCTTGGCACCTTTCCCAAACTCCTTAAGAGAAAGGACCATAAACTAATGCAGCCAGAAAACTTAAGACTTTTATACACTGCTGGAGATAGAACCTTACCCAACTTCATCAAGAGCAGATTAAACAAGAAGTGTAGGCCTGGCCACAGAACAGCAAAGAAAGAGCAAGGAGAACCAGAACAAATGTACTGATGGCGGAGGCTCAGGCAGCAGAGGAGATGCAGATGCTGGAGCAGGCTGGGACAAAGCTAAACTGCCACTGCGGAGGGACACAGACACTCAGGAGCCTTGAAAGCAGGGGTTGACAAACTACGGTCTGCGGGCCAAACTCTATCCTGTTGCCTGTTTTTATCCAGCCCATGATCTAAGAACAGTCTTTACATCATTCAATGGTAACTAAAAATCAAAAGAAAAATATTTCGTGATACATGAACATTATGTAAGATTTAAATTTTTGTCCCCATAAAAAAAAGTTTTACCGGAATACAACCACACTCATTCATTTATGTATTGTCTATGACTGCTGCGTTCCTGCTACAACACACCAGTTGAGTAACTGCAGCAGAGACCACATGGCCAGCAGAGCCTTAAATATCTACTATCTTGTCCTTTGTAAAATCAGTTGATTGATCTCTGCTTTTTTTAAAAGGATGCTCAGGACATCAGATACCTTATCTCATTTAATCTTCACAATATTCTTATGGGGTAGGGTATATGGGTGTGCATGTGTGTGTGTGTTTGTGTATTTTAGCATTTTTTTTACGCAAGAAGAATCTGAAATGTAGATTATGTAACTTGCTCTTGGTCATAGCTAGTGAGTGGCAGAAACAGGAAATGAACCCAGCTCTTCCTAATTACAGAGCTCACGCTCTGGAGTGGCCTTGAGAAACAAGGGGCTTTTTACTTATCATTGTGATTGTGACTCAAGTCCCCCTATCCATAAATAGAATCTGGGAAAACAAAGACTAAATTTTATCTGCTAAATTGGAGTACAGTAGAAAATGGAAGGTCAGATTGTTGGATATGTCAATTAAGAGACAGACTGAAGCTGAGATATTCCCAAAATGCAGGTGCGAGAGATCCTTTCAGGCTTCCAGTGAATTCTAAGGGAACTCCCTTTGCAAACCTTCACTTTGAGCCTCTTTTGTATTATGACTCGGATAAGAATTGGAAGGCAACTAGAAAGACCACCGTAGGTGTCTTTGCCACATTTAAAGGATCATTATGGCAAAGCAGCAGAAGAAATTCTGGCCAAGTATGTTTACTGGAAAATTTTTCTTTTATGATTGGTGGGGATGCGGGGGAGGAGGAAGAAGGCTAATATTTAATAAAAGGGCTAGATTAGAGTCCTGAATACCAGAGGAAGATGTTTCTCTGGAGGTGGCCGGGGGGCACGGCTACTGAGTAATTAGGAACCAATGGGATGTCCAGGCCTTTTCAAGTTTCCAGATTAGCAGCAAAGCTCTTTCTGCTTCTTGAGACAGAAAATGACCTTTTGTCACCAGTACTGGGACACTTAGGCTGGAACTAGGCTAGCAAAAGACACGCAACAAATTCCAACACAAATTCCATTCATTCTAAATTTTTACGTAATGATTAGTTTAGAAGAAATCATTAATAGAAATGAATTTTGGCTTCTGGACATGTACTTTGCAGGTATATATTAGGATACCCACGAATTCCATGTTGAGAAAAGCTGAGTCCTTTCCCATTAAATCCAAAACAACAACCATATTCTTTTAATGCCTTCTGCCTTCTAATTGATTCAAAATAGGCAAAGTTAAAAGAAACCTTCCTGTTTGCAGTAAACCCCAAACAACTTTTACTCTTCATTTCAGCATCTTACATAAAAGTCAACATAAAGACACAGTCATTTTCAGAATATAAATTTGGAACTGGACGCCATGTTAGAGATTACTTACTGTAATCTCTTCCACTTGCAGGTGACAGAAGAGGAGTTGAGATTTTAGTGACTTGGCCCAAACCCCAAAGCTTGTGAAGTGCATAGATGAGACAGGGACTCAGGCAGTTTGATCACAAGCCCAGTGGATCCTGATCGACTCTTCAACTGAAATGCAGAGAATCCCCCTCTTTTTGTGGACTCTCAACCACTGCAAGGACCACTCTAAGAAATATTTACCACTTAGTTCTGTTAAATACTCAGCCGTCTTTTGAGTGTTACATAAATACTTCATCGTAGTCCCACTAGAAGGTAACATTTCACCTACACATCACACTGATATTAATACACACTATAGAATTGCTTTGGCTAGCTACAGTTTCTAAATTATTTCCCCCAGATTCTTTTTCATAATTTTCTCATCACCTTTCATACTTTCTTAAGAAGCTATCTTTAGTCCCTTTTCAATTCTCTAAACACATTTTCTAAATAACCTTCCTCATCCTGTCTTTGTCACTTAATGGAAAGTTAGGTATTTTCCAGCTTAATCAAACCAGCCAATGCAGATCACAGTTTATTCAACTTTGGACCTCCAGTAACTTATTTTCTGCTGAAATTTAAAGATAGAACTACTGGCTCCAAGTCTGCTGGTATACACACAGAAGTGGAAGGGGTATAGATAGGTAGCCTAAAGTGTTATTATCAAATTTATTGTCTTTTCTCTGGATCCTTAGTATGTGAAGACATAAACACACATGTGTAAATAATACATAACATGATGAGAAAATATTTTTCTATATATTCTTCTTTTCCATTATTATTAGCTATATAGTGTTTTACATTTTTTGGAAGAGCCAAATCTCACTAGATATAGAAGTTTATGAATTTCTAAGGTCTGAGCTTGTTAAAGAAATCAACAATGTCCTGTGATTCCCTATCCTCCTTTTCACCTCACTGTGAAATCAGCTAAATGAAAAACCATCCACACTTCCTATCCTATAGTTCATTGCCTTATCAGAAGCATTTAGCACAGTATCATGCATCATTGGACATTCAATTAATACTAATCCAATGTCAATAAAACATATTAATATTATGCTATTAACTATAAGCAATATATAATATAAGACGAAGGCAAAAATAACCTCATAAAAACACAAGTAAAAGGAAGCTAAATCAGAGCCTCTAGAATGTCTTGCTATTTGGGAACATGTTTTAAAATGAATTGTTAATAAATTTATTATAAATATAATTCAATCAAAATTTTCAGAGCTTCAGAAAAGAATAAAACTGTTCCTTCCTGTACTTTTCTTCAAAGTGTGCTATTGGTGGGATATCTATACATACATAAATATATATATACACACACATAAATACATTCCATATACATACAAACATATACACACACCCACTAAATTTTCTTAAATGGCTATGATAAAAAATGGAGAATGTAGAGATAGAGAGTTAACAATGTTAATAAGAAATATCACTTTTAAGCAGTGGCAGCAAAAGGATGATCAGGGAAGCCTTCCTGGAATGTGGCAAATTTGAGCTTATTTTTGCAAATGACTAGAGTTTGAAAATTAAGACATTGGCAACGGGCAGCGCTAGAGAGAGAGCAGCAGAAGAGAATGCAAGGAATGCAGGAAATTGTGGGAAAGTGGCAGGAAAGGATGGGTACTAGAGATATGATAAAATTAAAGTGGGCATGATGTGGCAACTCACTAGATCTGAGGAACGGGATGATGCTGAGGTTTTGTCTGGAATGATATGGTGCCATTAATAGAAACAAGTAACAGAAGTAGAGCACCAGGCCTGAGAGAAAGGATATTGAATTTTGTTTTGTAAACATGGATCTTGAACTGTTAGCAGGGCATCTAGTTAGAGGTGCATTTGTAAATTGGAGTCTTTACTTCAGGAATGTATTACAAATTTGAGATGAATTTGTGTTCTTCCACATAGAAGTAGCCATTCAAGTCAGGAGTTAATTATGTTCAAGATCAAAGGGCTACGTGTAGGGAAAGAAGATGGCCAATTAGCACTGTGGAGACAACTGATGTTTAAGGATTGGAGAAGGATCTTACGACTAAGACAGAGAAGCAGAAATTAGAAAAGTATGATGAAAATGAATAAAAAGGAGGATAAATGTTCAAAAAGAAGTGAATATTGCAAGTCGGAAGAAGGTAAGGAGGACTGATCAAATATCATTTGATTTTTAAGATACAAAGATATTTATGATTTTTAATAGAGAAATTTCAGTAAGAATGGCTTCATGAAAGTGGAAAGAGAAAAGGAGTTACGGTGTGGAAATACTATACTGTAATTGAGTCTATATTACATTAAGACCAATGGATTGAGAAATAGCAAGTTTGACAAAAGAATTTTGAGGATAGGAAATCTCCTTTTCCTTATTTACCTATATTAGTCGCTTTCCGTAACAGAGTTAGCTCAAACAAAGTCAAAGTACAGGGTTTTTCACTTCTGGTTAAATTGTAGAAAATCACAAGAGACTCCCACTCTGAACCTACTAATGAGAACATGCTAGACAAGCTATGCAATCATAATTTTTTAAAAAGTTCCATCACAAAGCATCTATGGAAACTACAGTTAAAGTCACATTTAATTATCAGAGACTGAATACTTTCCCACCACTATAAGGAAGAAAGAAAGGATGCCTGTTCTCATGACTTCTAATCAACATTGTACTGAAGTTAGGTCCTAGCCATTGCAATGAGTTTAGCAAAAGAAATAAAAGGCAAAAAGATTGCAGGTGTGTGTGTGTGTGTGTATCCAGTTGAGCCTTGAACAACATGGGCTTGAAATGTGTGGGTCCACCTATAAGTGGATTTTCTTCCCCTTCTGCCACCCATGAAACAGCAGGACCAGCCCCTTCTCTTCCTCCTCATCCTCCTCAGCTTAGTCAATGTGGAGATAAGGAGGATGAAAACCTTTATAATGATCCATATCCACTTAATGAATAGTGAATATATTTTCTCTTCCTTATGACATTCTTACTAACATTTTCTTTTCTCTAGCTTATGTTATTATAAGAATACAGTATATATAGCACATATAACACACAAAATATGTGATAATTGACTATTTATGTTAGTGATAAGGCTTCTTGTCAACAGTAGGCTATTGGTAGTTAAGTTTTGGAGGTATTTTATGTGGATTTTTGACTGCAAAAGGGGTCAGTGTCTATAACCCCCATGTTGTCCAAGGGTCAACTATATATAGAAACACAAAATAACCAAACCAACATTGAAAAAGAAACACAACACTGAAGGACTTATATACCTGATTTAAAACTGGGTATGTTCCAAGGATGAACATGGGTATGGTCTTCCTTAATGAAGTGGTAGAATGTGACAGAATCTCCCACAGAGGAGGGTCAAAAGAAGCCAGTTAAATGTTTATCAAATGTTTAGCCACAGAATGTGGGTAGCATGACAAATTAGAACACTGAGGAGCTCCACCTACATGCCACTTCCTTCCTACTGGCCTTCATCAAGAACAGTACACTGCCAAATGCTGGAGGCAAGGTATGAGAGGTGAGAGAGTTCCTCTTGGTACTGTCCGGGCTTCCCTCAAGTGCAAGACAATGGCTTGCTGAAGGCTATGAACCAAGCAGAAGCGCTGAAGGAATAGCCCTGAGGTATTCAAAGCCTCCAACAAGTAGAAGGCTGTGCTGCTGGAAGCTGTGGCAAGAAAGTAGGACAAATAAAGATCTTTCAAGGAACAGAATGCTAGGAGAGCAAAGGGAACTCCCCAGAGACCCAAAAAGCTGGCTGCTGGGACTCTGTGGTTGTGAGATATACAAAGATATCAGATGTGTCAGATCTCAAACCCTGTTAAAAAGAAAGCCCTATTCTGCCTACAAAACATTTGAAGCCAGTGGTGAACCTGTTCAAAGTAGGGCTGCAACAAAGCTCAGATCCAGATTAACTACTGGACTCAGCCCTTCTAACTTGCTGCCTGATGTCTATATGCACATAGAGCCTGATATATAACACAATGAAGGGGGAAAAAAAAAATACCCAGGGTCAAGAGAAGAAACAGGAAATAGAAACAGACCAAGAAATGGCCCAGATATTGTTATTATCAAAGAGTCAATTGGAGCAGAAGAAATATTTGAATAGATAATGGCTAGGAATTTTCTGTATTTGATGACAGCATCAAGTCACAAATCCAAGAAGCTTAGTAAAGCCCACACATGATAAATGCAAAGAAAACCACACCTAGACAAATCATAATCAAACTTCTGAAATTCAAAGATAAAAAAAATGTTTCACACTTTAAATTTTTCAAACTTTAAAAACAGCCAGAGGGAAAAAAGGACCATAATGAAGAGAGGAAAAATGATAAGATTAATTCTAATCAAAACAATTTAATGTGTGAAGGAAACAAAACAAAACCTGTCTACCTTAAATTCTACATCCAACAAAATATACTTTAAGAGTGAATATGAAATACAAACAAATTTCTTAAACATTTCAATTATGTTAGCATTAGGCAAAGCAAAATTAAAGAATTACTTTTTATTTTAATTTGACTGAATTTCTATTAAAATTTTCTCAAATATATTAACTTTTTTCTATTTCATTTGATTTATGTGGAAGTTCACAGATCCTTGAAACCTGACTCTGAAAGTTATATGCTATACAGTCTAATTAAACCATGTTATAAACAAATGCTATTGTTCACATGTAAAACTTGCAAACACTCTGAAATTGTGTGCTTTTTTCACTCTCATTCTCTCACAGACCACAGTAAAGTTTTCCAGAGGCTACATGACATGTGATGATGCTATCATTCTAATGGAATTTATGTTTGTATAGGATTTTCTAAATTAGTAGGCTTAGCCTATAAATTCACATTTTCAGAGATTAATGCAGTTTGTTCTCAGACTTTCCATTTTGTTTTTCCTAGCTATCATTTTACTTGCTATAATTCCTATAGCCTCATTTGTTTATAATAATTCATTATTTTGAAATCCTGAAGTTTTTCTTGAGCTTACATGTATATACAAAAAGTAACTACATTTTGCTGTTTTATTTTGCAGTAATATCAAATTGTTTTAATTTTTCTAAATTTTAAATTTTTCACTTAAACTGTTAATTTAGAATTTAATGTTTTTTTCTAATTTAAAGGAAAATCTACTTATATTTTTCTTATATTTAAGGATACATTCTTGGCTTAAAGAAAGAACATTAAGAGACTTTCTTAAACCACAGGTGCACTGCCTAAACCTTCCATGGTGAGAGCTTATGGCTTCCCAATACTTCCTGACAAGATCGGTGGTGATATTCAGGAAGGTTACCTTTTTATATTGTATAAGAAGGTCTACCACCATTTGGAAAATCTGTAAATCTCAATGTACCAATATTTTCCAAATGACCATGATGTTACATGATCTGATGAACAAAATTATGTATGTATATAGGTTTGGTTCCTAAGCATTCTTAAAGGACCTTTCTTTACAATGATTCTCCCTGTTCTTGCCTTAGTATCTTTCATCAACCTATCTGACCATTCATTCATTCTTATATCACAAAGGTATTTATTAAGTGTGTATTACTGCATTCTAAACGATGGGGTTTCTGGGATTAAAAACAAAAAACAAACAAATAAAAACAAGTCAACGTTAAATCTTTAAGGAATGTTTCAAGCAAGGGTTAAGGGTAGAAAGGCTAAAACCACACAAATTCAGTTCAGTGTGATGTCATGACAGGTTGTGATGGGGACACAGAAAATCTGTATCTAACCCGGCATGGGTACTTTGGTAAACAGATCCTTGAAAAAGTGACACTTAAGCTGAGCTGAATGAGTAGGAAATAGCAAGGCAGAAAAAACAAGAAAAGGAGTTTCAGGAGTAGAAAAATATGTGCAAAAGACAAAGACATGGAAACAAAGGAGAGGTTGGAAACCAACTGCAGCTAAGACAATGTGACTGCAAGATAGTATTCAAGTAAGGGAAAGATCAAGAATAAGGCTGCAGTTTGGCAGTAAAGTACTTGTTAGATCACCCGCTTGAAGTTATGAACACTGCATAACTCTACACCACTTAAGATGGTTTTTAACACATGGTATGCAGCAAAAATTCTTGAGACTTGTATTCATTGACCAATTATTATTTATCAAAGACAGTTAATGTAAAGAATCTTAGCCAAATACCACTTTACTGTGTATCAAATAGACTGTGACAAGATGAAACCTACTAATTTTCACCATGCACTGAAAAAGGTCCAATGTTAAGATAAAAATAACTAAACTGATTTTACTCTGGTTTGATTTAGATAGATAATCAAGGCCACAGCATGCCAATACGAAAAATGTCCTAACCATCCCCACCAATAAATAAAACTAAGACACAACAAAAGTATAAAGAGACAGGTCTTCTCAAGACCTTCATTGCTTTGTCTTAGCCTTTCTCTTCTGTTTAAGCACCATTATTTTTGCATAATAAACCATACTTGGGTCTACCTTTCTTATCTATGTCCCACATACTAGACCCTTTAGTTTCCTTTTTCTCTTAACATTAAAAATAAATGTCCAAGTGCTATGCTCTTGATTGACGGCAGAAGGCAATAAAATAAAAGTACTTTTTGCTACTGGGCAAACAAAGTCCCTTTGGACTGTTAGAGATACTCCAAAGGATTGTATCAACCCAAAGGAGATTTAGGCTCTATGGCAGGACCAGTGGGAGAGAAACTTTTGTGGAGGGTGGCTTGGGATACCCTTCATAAACGACCTTCTTGCTCTTGGCCAAGCTGGCACCTGAGCTATAGGTGGTAACCAGTCTAAGTCAAGATAAACTCTCACAGCTTCAAAGGGAAGAGGGAAAAGAGGAGAAGAAAAGGCAATGAGTTTGGTTCAAATAATTTGCTCTCCAACCAAAGTATAAACTCTTATCAAGAAAAATCACAGCTCTCCTACATATCACTGCTAAAATTTTTTTAGCATAAGATGACACAACAAGAGCTTAAGAATTACTCGGATCCAGTCACATAGGAAAGAATCAAAAATAGATGCAGTGACATATTAAATTGATATTTGGGGTAGATGTGGACAAAGAGGGATATTGCTTACAATTAGTGATGGCAAATATTTTAAAACATTAAAAGAAATGGAATTTTCCACAGATGTTTCACTATTTCACTGGGAAGACTGCCATTTGCTAATCACATTTACAAATGTATAGGGTTAATTCAGTGTAAGAATATAGTGTTTCAAATCTTGACATTTCAAGTACTGACAATTTTATTGTGCTTATCCAAATCTCCTTCCATTCTATATCTGCAACCCTCTAAATACTTCACATATAGTTATATCTTGATGAAACTTTATGTTCATGAATACACAATTTAAAAGCTCATATTATACCAATGAGATACTGAAATTCCTGGTCCTATGCTTTATTAACTTAATAATATAATATTATCCATATATCATTTACCTACTTGCAAAAGAGCACATATGAAGTTGCAAAATGATTGAAAATTGAGAACAATGAGCAGTTAACAATTCCACAATACCAGCGCACATACAGGCCTGCACTGCAAAATAACATTTGGGTCACTACCGATCACATATACAACAGTGGCCCCACATGATTATAATGAAACTGAAAAATTCCTGTCATCTAGTGAGTAGTAGCCATTGTAGCATCGTAGTGCAATGCATTACTTACATGTTTGTGGTGATGTTGGTGTAAATAAACATATAATTATGTACAATGCATAATACTTGATAATGTTAATAAAGAATTAAGCATAAATCAGTAAGTTTATATAGTTATTATACTATACCTTTTGTCTATTATTTTAGAGGGTACTAATTCTACTTATAAAAAAATTAACTGTAAAACAGCCGCAGGTGGGTCCTTCAGGAGGTATTCCAGAAGAAGTCATTTTTATCATAAGAGATGACAGCTCCCATGCCTGTTATTGCACCTGAATACCTTCCAGTGGGACAAGATATGGAAGTAGAAGACAGTGATATTAATGATCCTGACCTTGTGTAGGCCTAGGCTAATGTGTGCATTTGTCTTAGCTTATAACAAACAAAGCTTAAAAAGTAAAAACCAAAAAATGAAAAATTCTAAAATAGAGAAAAGCTTATAGAATAAGGATATAAAGAAAGAAAATATTTGTGTACAACTGTACAACATGTTTGTATTTTAAGCCAAGTGTTATTACAAGAGTCAAAAAATTTAAAAAATTAAAAAGTTTATAAAGTAAAAAAGTTACAGTAAACTAAGGTCAATTTATTACTGAAGAAAGAAAATTTTCTTATATAAATTTAGTGTAACTTACGTGTACAGTGTTTATAAAGTCTACAGTAGTGCACAGTAATGTTCCTGGGCCTTTACATTCACTCACCACTCACTCACTGGCTCACCCAGAGAAACTTCCATTCCTAAAAGCTCCATTCATGGGAAGGGTCCTATATGTGTGTGTCATTTTTTAAATCTTTTATACTGTATTTTTATTGTACTCTTTCTATGTTAAGTTACAAAAATCCTTACCATTTTGCTGAAATTGCCTACAGTATTCAGTACAGTGACATACTGTAGAGCAGGGGTCCTCAAACTACGGCCCGCGGGCCACATGCCACCTGCCAAGGACATTTATCTGGCCCGCTGGGTGTTTTTGCCGCCACTGCCTGTCCTGCTTAGCAGCCGACTCGTCCCCGGCCCACTGTGCGCACTCTCCAACGGTCTGATGGACAGTGAACTGGCCCCCTGTTTAAAAAGTTTGAGGACCCCTGCCATAGAGCCTAAGTGTGTAGTAGGCTATGCCATCTAGGTTTGTGTAAGGACACTCTGATGTCCGCACAGTGACAAAATTGCCTAAGGATGAATTTCTCAGAACATATCCCCATTGTTAAGCAACATATGACTGTATATAAAATTAAACTAGTAAAATAACAAACTTCTCTGATAAAAATACATAGAATAACAGTCATAGGGTTTCTGAACATCAGGGATAGAAACACCTAATCCCATGCTATAGACTGAATGTTTGTGTCTCCCTCAAAATTCACATTTTAAAATCTAATCCCAAATGTGATGGTATTTGGAGATGGGACCTTTGGAGGTGATTAGGTCATGAAGGTAGAGCCCTCATGAATGAGATTAGTGCTTTTATGAAAGAAACCCCAGAGAAATCCCTTGCCCCTTTTACCATATGAGGACACAGAGAGAAGCTGCCTTATGTTCATCTATGAGGAAGCAGGCCTTCACCAGACACTGAATCTGCTAGTACCTTGACCTTGGACTTCCCAGTCCCCAGAACTATGAAGATATAAATTTCTGTTGTTTATAAGCCACAAAGTATACAGTAACTTTTTATAACAGCCTGAATGAACACAAGATAAGTATGCCAAATAATTTCCTCGTTAAGTGTAGAAAAACATATCAAACTTTGAATAGTTTGAATTGATTTATGAAAGTTTAATTAAAAGCAATGCATATGCCATACACCCCTTCCTCAAAACTCAAAAAACATAACATCATTCCACATTACCTAATAAAGCAAAGACTCACTCTGACATCCTGGACTTATTGTAATCTAACCACTCCTTATTTTAAAACATTTAAAAAAAATTCCCCAATATATCCTCATTGCTCCAAGTAGGCTCATATCATAGCACGCCTTTTTACTGGGTGCTTATGAGCCATTAAGGATTTCTGTTAGGTGTTTGTGGGTAGAATGGGGAACTAAACAGAAATGGTACCTCCTCCTACAGAGTATCAGTCTAATGGGGAAAACAGATGATTCAGCAAGCAATTACATTATAGCATAATAATATGATAAAAGAAGCACAGGGTGTTGCAGGCAAACATGACCATACACTCAGCTCAGGCTTGGAAGATCAGGGAAAGTTTCTGGGAAGTAGGATTTAGTTTGAGATCTAAAGGATGAGTAGGTGTGCACCTTGCAAAGATTGAGTAAGAGGAAAGGGAAAGCTGGAAATAGAGGGAGGAGTGGTAGTGTTCTGCACAAATTTTGAGTATTTCAAAGTGGAGGCTCAGGAAGGCAGGGTTTTTTCCCTTTCTGCCACACCCTGGATACACACACACACACACACACACACACACCCTGCTCCCTGCAACAACTCCTTTCCTTTCCTCTGCCTAGAATACTCTTCCTACTATTCTCTATATTTAAATCCTACAGGTCTTGTGAAGTCAAACATTCTGATCTTGTTTTAAATCTCAACTAAATCCTAGATCTTCTCTGGAAAGTCTTACTCAATATTTCCATCCTGCAGAACTCTCTCCCTTCTCCCAAGTTCTTTAGAACTTCTTAAAACTGTTCCACAAATATTAAGCTCATTGTTAAGTGCTGCCATGTATAATTCTGACACTATTTCTTGGCTTTGTTATCTCCACACTCAGACTTTAAATGCCTTCATGTCAGGGACTATGTCATAAACTTTGCTTGTATCTCCCTTGGTGACAAGTATAATCCATAATAAACTTTATTGAGAGAAGTACAAAACAGTGATTGAACCTCTAAGAAGAGTGGCAAAAAATATAAAACATAAAATAAGTTGAAGCTTTCAAAAATTACAAAATCAAAAAAATGCCCTTTTTATTTTTGCTATGATTGCCAAAGTGGTGATGATGGCATTTTTATTAGATACAGCAAGAATACACTGGCTGCTGGCAAATGAAGAAATTCAAATGATAGTACATGATCAGACAGGCAGAACTACTCTATTCTTGTTTTGCCTCATCTCTGTTCCTCAAGAAAATAATATGCATACTGATAAAAGTAGGGCAAAAATGAAAATAATATGCTTAAGGCCCAAGACAGAGGATGAAATTAAATATTCAAAATAAGTTTAAATCCATTAAGTTGGAGAAATTATGCTATATAATACTTAAAGTATTTGAGAATAAAATAAGGCAATTGCTAAAAATCATCTTTAAAAGTATGATGATGAAGAGAAGGTTTGACAGAGAATAAGGAATCCAGTCATTGCTTCAATTTTCAAAATAAAGAAGGTGAATTCCACCAGCTCTAGCTTAGAGAGCTTGACATTAATTCCAGGCACTATTCCAAAGAGATGCTTAAGAATTTGGTATGTGAGCACTCAAAATGTGAAGTGTTATCTACAAGCCAATGAGAGGTCACAGGAACACATCATTTGTGTTATTTCCTTTTGTTTTTAATAGGGTTACTAATATCTACTCTGCAGAAAGTGGAAATACAGGTCAGCAAGGAATTTGATAAAGTCTGTCACGGTATACTCTTAGGCCACACAAGGAATGTAAACTCCAAAGAAAGAAAGTTATTTGACTATATAACTGGTTGAACAGACTTATAAAAAGGACTGATTTATGGACTACTGGAAAGCAGGAGTCTAACTTAAAGGAATGTGTCTAGGATCATGCCAAATGTAGTTCCAGTTCAGCAATTTAGATGGTCACTTGGATGAAGACATTAATTATATCCTAATCAATTCCCCTAAATTGGGGGAAATGGCTAATCTGTATTATGGAATCAAAATCGAAAAAGACCTTGACCTTCTGGAGCCATAGGCCAACTAAAGGTAAAGATTCAACTTAATTGCAGTAAGTATTTTTAAAAGTCACAAATGAAGTGGCCAAACATAAAACTGGGGAGAAGAAGCATATTTGCAGAAGAATATACAAAAGAAATACATAATTAAACAGTGTGGTATAAGTGCAAACAAAAAGAGGTAGATTAGATCTTAGGTTGATTTACCATATGGTATTCAGAGGAGATAACCCAATATAACTGATGATATTAGGACAGTCCTCTGCATTCAGCTCTGGAGACCACACTTTACGAAAAATAGGAATGCAAGAAGAAATTTCCTAATGACAATGAGACTCTCACCCCATGCCAAATAAGCATGGGTTGAAGGAACTGAGCATTATCCTTGAGACTGCAAGAGTCACTATAGGTAAAAGCATTTTGTATAAGCACTTTAAGAGGTTAAAATAAGGATATGAATATTATAGAGACAAATAGTAGAGTTAGATATAAGAAAAGAGTTCTTATGCTCAGAAATGGTCAAATAAAGAAATGCCTATTATATGTAAGATGAGTATTGACGAATAATTTGCCAAATTTGACCTTAATATTCTCTGTGAGTTAGGAAACATGATCCTCCACTAAGATTGAAGAGTGGGGATAATCTGAGTAGACTAGAAAACCAGGAAAAATTCAGAATATGTATTATGGAGAATTTGATATGGCATCAACCATGAAATAATAAAATAACTTCATAGTACCTTTAGGCATCCCCTAAGCTGAAGTTGGAGTGAATCAATTAGTAGTTGACCATAAGATACAGTTATATCACATTGTCCAGCTAAATCCACAGCAAGGAAGGTGAAGTAGAAATTAAAAGTGAAGCTAAAATTGGAAAAGCAGGTTCTGATAGGTCTAGTGGCAAGAGATTTGAGGATTAGAGCAGAGTTGAAATTGTTGGTGAAAGAAATAACAGTTTACAAGCAGTTATGAAACTATATAAGAAAAGAGCACAGAAGGGTCTCTATATAATCAACACTATAGCTCTATTTGTGGTCGTCATAAATCAAATTACCTATTGCATCAAGGTACAAAAAAGCCTTAATTCAAGAATAACAAAACAACAATGTCAAGCTCACTAGACACCTACTATGTGCCAAGTACTGTGAATTCAACAATGGAAACCCTGAGGGATATTTGGGTTTGGTAGGAGATGCAGACATTTAAACAGGTACTTTCATGATGTAATATGGCATAGCAAAAGGAGATATGCCAATAGGTTGCACCTAGTAAAAAATTTCAGGATTAAGCAGTGGGTCTGCCCCATTTCCTTTTTCCAGGGCGTTCACTCCCAAAGCCATTGTCTAGTGTTGACTTCCTTAATTCTTACTATGGGGAGATGGAGGAGTTGGTACGTGACTTAACTAATTTGAGTTGGCTTCAATTTTATAAAAAGGAAGCTTTGCCTTAATAAAAGATTATTAATGGCCAGAAAGCATGCCAGGTAAGAGAAGTTAGTAACTACCAGCAGTGAGGCACATTTTTGTGACAAAAGAGACCATACCTCAAAGTTTCTCAAGTGTTATAATGTAGTCATTCTCTCTGAAGGCAAAGCTAGCCCTAAAGCCCTTCACTCTTCCCAAATAATTCTACTGATACTCTAGAAGCCCTCCAAAATATAGGAAGATGAAGCCTGTTGGTCTGAACCCAGGGGAGAAGAAAAATATAAAATAGGTAACAAGACATTTCAAAATGCTCTGAAAGAAAATAAAAGAAGCAGATATGATTCAGGATAGCCAATAAATTACTCCAACCCCAAGTGCATCAACTAGTTTAAAGGCAACTAAATTGGTTCAACAAAAGAACTAAAAATTGCCAAAATCTCTTCTTTTATCACCTTTAAATGGACACACCCAAAGAAACTATTACAGAATGAATGTAGATGGCCTAGAGATGAAAATCATTATTATTACATTAGAAAGAAAAATATTTCTTTTTACAAATGTGCAGAAAAGTAATAAATAGAACTGTTTAAGAAAACTTACCTAGGTAAATATTTCTCATTAACTTGTATAAACATCAGTGCCATAAAAATTGAACATCCCAGAAATGAAAGAAAAGCCAAGTGACTTCTTAGTGAATCTGACATATACAAAGTCATCCTAAATAACCACTTTCTCCAAATTTGTTTCTCATCAATAATATACTTTGTGACTTGTTGTATCAAAATATTGTTTTCCTTTCCATTTCCCCTTACTTATAGATATTCATTATTACTCCTAATTTGATAATTATTTCTGAAAAAAGATTAAGTTTTTTGGGGGAGTACATATCATGCTATTTTAAACTAACCCGTAAAACAATAAATATTCTCATCACTCCACACTCATTAATTGTTAGCAAATGTAAAGACATGATTTAATTTCCCTTGTATGATTTCTGAAAAAATCTAAAGTCATACAATATCTTAATGGGTCAATAAAAGTGATGTTAGCTAAAAATTTAAATTTTTTTAAAATTTTGTTTCAGAAATGTCTATGACAAAATTCTTATAATTTAGTTACAATAATATTTTATTGATGATTCATAGGAAATATAATTTTAATGCTATCACTTGTTTATAGTGAAATATAATATTAATTAAAACAGCTTAAGCTATCAAAATGCTTATAAGTACTAAGCATTGTGAAGTTTTCCACACTTCTTTTATCTTTGATTTTTTCATATATAAATAAAATCACTTTTTATTTTCTTCTTCATTCTATGAATGACAAAAACTATCATAAACATGTTATTTTATATTTGAACACCTATAAACAGGGCCTTGGAGGGGCTATTTATATTTTGTACACTATGAAACACCATACCAGGCATAAGTACTTTACATTTCAATTTGATTTCAAAGACAAAAAAAAAAAATTTATTTTCTGTCGTGTAGTAGAGATCTTACAGAACATGAAGAAATAGCAGGTCTCATCTATTCATTATAAATTTTTACTAAGAAAACTTCACAGACTTCTTTCCTAACTAACGCATTTAAAAACATACAAACGATCTATTTTATATGAAATGTTTAATTATTGCAACACTATTTAATTATTCTAGAGTTTTCTCCTACTGGTCTGCATCTGCAGGCTTTATTTAGTGAATCTGTTGTTTTGACAAGAAAAAGTGTGGCTTACATGTTTCAGCTCCTTGGTTCATATTTTCCTATTAGATCACAGATCCCTTTGAATATCCGAGGGCGCTACTATCTCGATAAAAATGCAGCAACTTCAATGTTCGAGTACAGTTTTACAAACCTCAAGATCCTTTGAAGCAGATCCACAAACTCAGTTGTTTCATGACTGAACAATGCATAGACTGTACATACAACCTCCACTGAAGGCGTAATAAAGCTTAGATGACTTTTAGACAAATTAAGTTTTGCTCTGGAATTCTAGACATCCTTATTGTTGTTATATTGTTGCTATCATAACAAGTGTTGATTTTGTACCATTCAAAATACAGTACCTGAAATGATCACTCCTTAAGAAAAACATATAGCTATTTTAGGAAAAGCAAACGATTACTTCTACACTATGAACCAAGATATAAAAATCTGCATCTATCATCAAGTGCTTCGATGTTTATATGCAACACGAAAGTTAACATGTTCCCACCAAGATCATTTCTGGTAAGTAGGTAGATATTTAATGAAATCATCCCTGGAGGACTTAACTTCTGATGTGTTATAAGTGAAGCTGAAATGGAAAACAAAACTGTCCTATGTAAAACCCAGCGGGGTTTCAATATGCTAGAAATCAAGGTGTCTTCAACCAGTCACCTAAGTGAGACATACAATCTTCTGGTTTACTTCAGAAGATGTAAACTGTTTATAAGGTACAAAATGAAGGAATAACCATGTGAAAACCGATGAGTAAAAGAAAGACTCATGAAATCCATAATCTGAATCACATGACCACATTGCAACGCAGCCCCTCACACAAATGTCACTCTAGGGCAGCTCAGCGACAGGCTAGCAGCTGCCCACACAGAGGCGCAGAGACCGTGGTGACCCCGCTGGTCACTGCTTTTCAAAGAGCCTCAGTCATAAGGAAAACAGAAATGAGACTGCTAAGCAGTAATACACACACACACACACACACACACCGCGTACACACGCACACACTTCGCGGAGCCCCTGAGCAGCCCGCTGGAAGTTTGCTCTCTTAGGCAATCCGGAGACCGCAGCGTTTGCTCTGCAGGAAGACGTGTCGCTCACCCGCGCAGCAGCCGCCCGATGAAGTTGCTGTAAAGCCCGGGCGCGGCCTCAAGCCCCGCTGCCTCTAAGGTCCGGGCATCCCTTGGGTGCTCCGGCTCGCCCGCCGGTGCGCGGGAGGCCGCGGCGCTGCGCGGGGCTGGCGGGCTCCGAGGCCCCGGCGCCCGGGTCGTGGGAGAGCAGCGCCCCGGCGCGCCCCGCGCCTTCTCGCGGCCCGGCCCGGCGAGCACAGCCACCCGCGCGGCGCGGCCCTCCTCCAGGCCTTGAGCGGGCCCCCGGGCGTCGTCTCCTTTGCTCTCTCGCTCCTCCCCAGCGTGGGAACCCGGCGCCGGCTTCCCAGGGCTGGGCGGCTGGGAGCGCACGGGAGGCTGCCCTGGAGGGGAAGGAGGACGAGCCGAGGCCGGGGTCCCGGGAGAGGGGCCGCCACTCTGGAGAGCCCCCACAGCGCCCACTTACTTGGTGGCTTCCCACACCTCGGGGCAGCGTTTCTGGATCTCCTGCAGCTCCAGGGCGCGCCTCGCCAATCCGCACTGCGAACCGAGAAAGAGAGAGGGCGTCAGGGGCGGGAGGCGGTGGGGAGAGGCGACCCTGCAGTGGCACCTGTCGGTCCCCGCGCGAGTGCACCCACGGCACACGCGGCCGCGGCGCTGACACTTGGGCTCGCTTCGCTCTACCTGCTCAACAGGCTGGGCGGGACGCGACGTGCCTCGCAAACCCGATCGCCAGCGCTGCTCCCAAACAATCAGTTCTCGCCTTTGTCTCTCTCCCGGTGTCTCTCGGTGTCTCTCTCTTTGGTCACCACCAAAGGATGCCTTGCAGTTCCTTTCCCTACAGCATTCGACTTTTCAGACCTCTCCCCGCCTCTTCCCCTTCTCTGCACTGAAAGACTGAAAAAGAAAGTGGCGGCCAGAACGCACCATGGTGAGGTCACCGCAGGGCCCGGGCCCCCCTGCTGCTCGCGGCACTCCCTCCCCACAGGTGTCCTTCTCCCCGGGCCGCTCTCCTGGCCGCGGGCTGCTCTAGCGTAGGGAAAGTGTAGGAAAACTCTGCATTGAAACCTGCTGGTGGAAAACTGACTCTGTGCTGAGTCCCACCCACTACGCTCAGACTAGGGCAGGGGAACCGAGTCCTGGTTTCCGCAGCCACCCAATCGCCATCCTAGAAATTACTATGTGGAGACAGAGACGGAGGGGAAGGGGACAGAGAAGACGAAAGGAAAAAGAGGGAGGGGACTGCAGCAAACATCGGTGAAAATAAAAACAAAAACACATCTTCTCCACTACGCACTGGTCTGGAAAAATTGTATTTTTCCACAGTCAAAAACTCCAACATTTCCTCTGGGAAGTTAACATCTGCACGGATGGTTTTCTTGTCCTAGTTTTCATGGTTGGAAGCCAATCTCCTTGCAGATGCAATTCTATGGTTGCAGAGATTTTACATCTTTTGAGTAAGGTCGGCTTCTGCTTGGTTCAATACATTTAGTTCTATTTGTTATGTATGTGTGCGTTCTGGTGTTAACGTTTTTAGTTGCCTTTCTGGCTTTTAAAAAAAAAAATCTTGTCATGTTTTCCATTGTTCATTGACAATTAATCATGATCTTTATGTGATCCCTCTTCAAACCCAGAAACTTTGAGACAAATTGTTCATGGTTATATCCCCCTAAAAATGCTTACCAAACCCATCATCTAATATGGTCCCATTTAGGCTCATGGCATTTGCAAACTTTCCCCCAGCCTTGCCTGCTACTGTGCTTGCCTCATAGCAAACATTAATCAGAATCAGAAAAAAAAAGCATTGAAATAGTCACGAGAGTCAGTAATATAAATACAGTAGCCACAGAAACTTCTGTTTTAGCATCAGGCATAAGTTCAGAGCTGTCAGGTTGCAGTTTTTGTTTTTTCTGCCATGTCAGAAGCTTCTCTTCTTCTACTTCTAATCCATGATACCATCTTATATCCCGTGGGGCATTTGTATTCAGAGTAATTAGAACTTAAGATCTAGAAAGAAAAATTTTAAAAAATACACAGTAACTCATAAGTAAAAGGGGGGGATCATACTTTTTAAAAAGTAAATTAAATAATATGACTGTTCAGAGGAAAAAGAGATACCTTCTGACAGGGAAAATGCTTCATAAAGGAACAGCATTTTAGTTAGGTCTTGAAGGATTGGTCATATTTGGAAAAAAGATGAAATAGAGGAAAGTTTGTTTTGCTTTGTTTTGTTTCTGACAGAGGAAAACCTGTGAGCGAGCTCATAGAGGTGAGAAGGCATGGCACTGGTATTCGAGAAACAAGGAGTGGTACCATGTGGCAGAAAAGAAAAATACATAAAGGAAAGTATAGGAAGATACGATGGAAACACAGATTGGGGCCAGATGCCCTAGTTTGCCTATCCTTTAGTTGCCACCAGTTGTAGGCTTTTATAAAGACTCTTTTACTGTTGTTGCCTTCCCCTCCTGACATTACTCTTCTCAATATTCCTTTCCTTCTGCCTTTACCATACTCAAAGTTTATAGCACACCAAACTCCTTGATATGTACTGCATTTAACCCCAGGAATTTCTGCCAGGAGTTT
This sequence comes from Cheirogaleus medius, assembly GCA_008086735.1. Classification (NCBI taxonomy): domain Eukaryota; kingdom Metazoa; phylum Chordata; class Mammalia; order Primates; family Cheirogaleidae; genus Cheirogaleus; species Cheirogaleus medius. The sequence continues at coordinate 2,831,443 of VBSM01000483.1, forward strand.
AGTTTTACCAAGGGTAAACTCTTAACTGGAGAATGTCTTACCTCCTTCCCCTTCTCCCATCCTTTGTATCAGGCAACAGGGTAGGTGGAGGAAGCAACCACTCTAACTATAATAGTGGCTGGAACCACCAAAAGATGATTGCAAGAGACATTCTCTAATCTGGATGTTTGCTGTGCCCTAAAAAAGTACTAAGTGTCCCTTGATGTGAAGGAAGGCTAATTGTTGCAGCCTAATTGCCTAGCAATAAACATGGTTCATAATAGGGATTCAGTAAAATGACTGGGTAGATAAATGAATACCTGAACATTTCATCATTTTTCAGGTTCATTCTTCTATCTTATAGTTGACTTGTAGGTTAAAACGTATATGCCTCCACTTTATTAAGAATAGGATAGTTGTCATGACGACTTAATAAAAATGTTAACAAAGACACTTATTTAGTGGAAAGCAATCCTCCCTAGCCTTGTTGGCTCACTCTGGCAGAAAAGCTCAAGGTATTTGTGTTTCTCCTCAAGATCCTTTGCTTTTTTTGTACTCACAATTGACAGCAGTACAGAAGCTTTCAACTGTACATCATTTTCATACTTGAAAGTAAACTGACAATGGCAACCAGAGTTATATGATCTAAATCCTTACTACTCAGGGTGTGGTTTGTGTATTAGCAGTATCTGTATAACTTCCAATCTTGTTAGAAATAAAGAACCTCAGGGCCCATCCCAAACCCACTGAATCAGATTATTAATTTAACAAATCCTCAGGTGATTCCCAAGTTTATTAAAGTTTGGAACAGAAAGCACTGTTCTAAAATCAACTTATTAAGTATGCTGAGCCTCCAAACAGGTTTTCTGAATCTTTCTAAATCCAGGAATTTTTAGAACCAGAATCTTTATTTTTCTGGGTTACTATTGCCATGTCAGTTCAAATAAAGTAACAGGACTAATGGGTTCACCTCTTCTGGCTTCATGGACCTTAAAAAATTCATAAACCAAAAGGAATTTAGAGAGAGAGAGAGAAAGAGAAAGAGAGAGAGAGAGACAGCAAGAGTGTAAAAATGAGAGAAGCATTTTGTGTGTGTGTGTGTGTGTGTGTGTGTGATGTCAGGGGCAGAACTTCTCTTTATTTTAGCAAACAATCAAATCATTAATTGTGCTATTGACCAAATAGCCTATCAAACATAAGAAAAACAAGATAAACTTCTACCTCTTCATTACCTGATTTCCTCCTCTTCTTCTTAGTATTATTTATTTTCTATTTGTTTTAACACACCTGGTTAGATAAATTTTACACCGGTAACTTATGATAATTAGAACCATGGTAGTACTCCAAGTTGTCTGTTTAATGATGTGGAGTTTTATTTAGGAACAGCAGATCATATGAGGTTGAAGTCCATAAATTTCTAGTCCTGCTATAGGCATTCATGATGTAGTCTGGACTTGAAAAGACTCTGATGGTGACAGAAATGAAATAGAGTGGTAGGCAGAGTAATGGCCCTCCCAACATAGCAGCATGTGAATCCTCAGAACCTGTGAATATTCTTTATTATGTGGTAATGGGGTATTAAGGATGCAGATGGAATTAGGGTTGCCAAGCAGTTAATCTTGAGATGGAGAGAATATTTCAGATGATCTGAGTGACTCCCAATGTGGTCATAAGAGTCCTTATAAAAGAAAGAAAGAGGCAAGGGAGTCAGTGTCAGAGTCAGAGTCAGAGGGATGCAATGTGAGAAAGACTTGACCAGCAATTGTTGGCTTTGAAGATGGAAAGGGGTTTAGCCAAGGAATGTGTGCAGTCTCTAGAAACTAGATAGCAAATTATTGTCTCTTAGGCTCTCCAGAAAAGAAGGCAGCCCTGCCGTCACTTTGGTTTTGGAAGGGCTCTAGTGAGACTCACTTTAAACTTCTGACTTCCACAAGTGTAAGATAATAAATTTGTGTTGTTTTAAGTATTAAGGTGGGGGTAAGTTGTTACAGCAGCAATAAGAAACTATAGAGATTTTGATACTGAGAAGTGAGCACTGCTGCGCAAATTATTGAAAATGTGAAAGTGCCTTTGGGAGTGGGCAATGAGAGAGGCTGGAAGTATTTTGTGGAGCCAGCATTTAAAAAGCCTAGATTTTCTTGAGCATGCTGTTAATAAAAACATAGTTGTTAACTCTGCTAGTGAGACCTCAGAAGGAAGTGAGGAGCATGGTAGAGAAAACCTATCGCATCTTTTGGAATAAATCATCATGAACATCCTGCTGGTACAAATATGGACTTTAAAAGTCCTGTTGGCTAGAACTTAGATGGAAATGAGGAAAGTGTTACTGGAAAGTGGAGGAAACTATATTCATAGTGTGTAGTAGCAGACAGCTTAGCTGAATTATGTCTCATAGATAGGTGGAAATAATGATCTTGGATATCGAGCTGAGAAGATTTTTAAGCAAAGTGGTGAAGGTGTGGCCTAGTTTTTTTTCCCTTGCTATTTATTATAAAATGTGAGAGAAAGAGATTGATTGAAGGAAGAACTATTAAGCAAAAAAGAAGCAGGACTTGATTATTTGGGGAATCCTCAGCCTATCCAGATTGCAAAAGATGCTATATCCTCTCTTGTCCTGGTGAGCGTAATGTCTTTGTACTTTGGTAGGACTGAAAGTTTTTTTTTATCAATTCTCATATTTGAAAAATCTGCTAAATGTTTTAATACAAGAGATCTCTATATTTTAATCTATGTTAAAATAATAATTATATTGATTCTTTTAGTCGTCAATATTTAGTCTAGGCACTGGTATTCTACGAATTGTATTGACATGTACTTTAAAAGGAAATAAAAATGGTATCCTGAAGGCCCTAACATATTTAATGCTGTTTAAAAATACTACCCCAAAGGGATAACTTATAATTTCACTGACTTGGGGAAATTGAAAAAAATATAGGATGGGTACAGTGACATATAAAAGAGTAAGATGAATGGGTTAGTGGCCATTGCAAAATAAATGTTTGTGAAACATGTCAAAGGTATTTTTTGAGTGTAACTCAAAATATTTTAGCACAAGACATCTCATGCAAGTGAGATCTGACCAGGTTTAAAAGAATTGTTCAGCAAAACAAAGATAATGTCTGTAAAAGAAAAAGAACAAAAAGAGTCCAAAGCTGGCACAGTGGTACATGTCTGTAGTCCTAGCTATTGGGGAGACTGAGACAGGAGGATTGCTGGAGGCCAAGAGTTTGAGGCCACAGTGCACTGTGATTGTGCCTGTGAATAGCCATTGCACTCTAGCCTAAGCAAAGTAGCGAGAGACCCCATTTCTAAAAAAAGAAAAAAGTCCATAGAAAGATAGCTACAGTTAAGCTCTCTTTCTAAGTTGGTTCACAAACACTTAGTTTTCCATACTGTTTTCTCTTCTTTCACTTAGTTTCTGTCTCCTAGCCTCACTTTTTATAAGATTTCTGGGATTTCCAAAATAATTTGCCATTTAAAAACAGATTCTATGTTTTATGAGTCTTTGATGTCACTATTTTTTAAATAGAAAAGTAATGCCAGCTGCCAACAAAAAAGTTATCAAAAGAAAGACAAATGAATTATTTGCTGTGGTTCTAACATTTCAATTGTCAAGAGAGAAACATAATATTAAATAGTTAACATCATTGGATGTTTATTATGTGCCAGGCACTGTTATAAGCACTTTATACGCATTGCATTATTTGTTTCCCCTAAAAACCCTTAGAGGTAAGGACTATTATTATATCAGCTTTACGAATGAGAAAATTGAGGTGTAGGGAGATTAAACATCTCTCCCCAAGTGGCAAAATCAGGACTCAAACTCAGGCAGTCTGGCTCATAACTCCAGGGTATTAATCATGCTTGTCATTCTGAAAAGAGCTTGTGAGTTATCAAAATAAAGATCACCAGTCCAGACTTATTAAATCATATTCTTTGGGTACCGGTAGGCTTCAGGAACCTGCACTTTAACAAGCATCTGTAGATCATTCTGAATATTGAGGATGACACTCAGAAATACTAAAAATTTGAAAGTAGTACAGCTGTCTTATTGAAGAAGTCCTTGGGAAGGTGCACACTGGTGATGCCCTTACATAATAGGCTGTGGTTCTCAGCACTAGCACATCAAACTGGTTCTATTTTCTTTATTACTTTGCTTGACATTAGTTTAAGTTACCAAGTGATTGGTGGAGAACGTGAGTTTCAAGAGTTTGATTTCCTCATAAAATGGTTAACTAATAGGAGTAGTGTGTTTCTGTTTAATTATGCATTTACAGAGAGGAAGGAAGGGAGGGAGAGAGGAAGGGAGAAAGGAACTCTACAGAAGCAGGTAGGCAAAGCGTTGGAAGTATATCCAATAAAGCTGCTTATAAAAGAAAATATTAAGAAAAACATACTCAGGTAACTCTCTCCTAATTCTTCAAATATCATAAAGGTTGCCTTATTCCTGCTTCCTTTCATGGAAAGGCCTATTCAGAAATAATCATTGATTAAATGAATGCTTTTTACAGAGAGTTGAAAATTAACATCTTCTATTTTTAGACACAGGACATATAAACAACCCCAAAGCTCCTGAAGGTGAAGCTCCCATGCATCTTCCCCAATAGTATGACTGTCTGCTATTTCAAGGGATCTTACATGGCTAGTTGAAATAGAGTTTAAAAATCACAGCCTTAACAGAACATCACTTTTAGAAGAACACATTTACTCAAAATTAGAAGAGTTTTTAATGTGGAGATCTATGAGCCCTTATATTTTAAGAAACGTTCCAAAGTAATATGATCTAGTGACCGAAGAGAAAGAAAGAGTCATCTGTGTAGAAAAACAAACTTGTAACTTTTCGAGGAATGGTTAAAAAAAAAATTAAAAGTGTACTTTAGTCACGAAAGTGCTCTCTCTTGTTTTAAAATACTGTTAACAGATACATTTTTTTCTGCTTCGTGTATTATACTTTTATAATTTAAAGCTGCAAAATATGATATGAGAAAAATAATATGCCTCTAATTAAGCAGCCCAGTGGAAGTAAAGCCAGGTAATTTTCATGATTCTTACACAGGACATTTACTACCTGGGGTGATTTATATTAATGAGCCCATGCAACTGTGTCAGAAACCTATAATAATGGGTATCAATGGTGCTTTTGAGTGTCACTTTGCTTCAGAAGTCAAGATGTTTTCTTTGTACTTCATTCATGAGTGTGTTTCATGTATGCTTCTCCTCCTGGAGAAAGTAAAGCACATAGATCTCAAAATTGGAAAAGGCAGCCAAGGAGATTGAGATACTCTTAAATGATAGTCTTGCCAGATGGGGCCAAAAGCCATATCCTGAGCTGTGGTTTAAAAAAAGAAGCTGATTCAAGTTTGAAAGTAAAAAGAACTCTGTTTTGACATTAAAAAAAAAAGGCAAATTATGCAGAGGCAGGCTTGTTGAAATCTCATTTTATGAAAATGACAGTTATGGCTGCCGCTCTCATATTTATAAAATACTTTGTTTAAACAGTTGACAATATTACCTAAGGGAAATAGTGTCTTACCAAATCTCTTTCTTACTGCTTTTTGGAGTATTCTATTTTGGTCTGATTATAAAAGTAATGCAAGGGACCTTCCCTTTCCAACACTATAAAAGATGTGCTGAGAATCCCTTCCCAGTACTGAACACCTGACAATGGTGGATAAAAATTTAAACGTGCTTTTAGGCTTAACCAGGCTGGTTGTTCAGAAAAGGTAATGAGCTTAGACTAGAAAGAAGGATGTCACTAGTGAGCAAGCACTGTAGCTGGCAATTGCCCTGAGGCCATCAGCCTATGCCTGGTGGACTAGAGCCTGGATTATATGGTGACATGTACAGGGGAGACAGAAGACAAAACTAACCATGCAAATAGGAAATGATAACACACAAATGGATACCTTGGGTGGAAGAGGAGAGTATTCTCATGCAAAGTACCTTGTCTCTTTAGGTTTTGGCTCAGAATGAAGCTGGAGAGAAAACATGTTCCTCCTAAGAATTCCTGATCATAAGACTGTACTTCCACAGTTTTGGATTAGAAATTCATACTAATTCTGGCTTGAAAATCCCAAGGCAGAAACGTTATTTTAAAGTGGTCATGACCTTAGGAGACTGGCAGAAACAAACACAAATCCTCACTGGGGGAATTCTATTTTAAGATGAGCTTCAAATAATCTCTACAGATAAAGTCCCAGGGAAAATGAGTCTGTAATAAGGAAGTCATCAAATATATGGGGGAAAAAAGCCACCATAAATGATAGATAGAATGCAGAACTAAATAAATTAAAAGTCAGACCTACAAGGAATATAAAAGTTGAAGTTATTCAAAACAGAATATAAAATAAATATGTTTAAAAAATAAAATGTATTCATAGTATGACAAAGGAACCAGAAATACAACTTAAACTGGTTGAAACTAGAACCAAAAGCAACTTCCAGAAATACAAAATATAATAATTGAAAATAAAATATCATGAATGTGCTAAATAATGGATTAGATAAAACTGAAGAGAAAATTAATGAACTGGAAAATACATTTAAAGAAATAAACCAGAATTTTTTAGACAAAGAGTTGGATGAAAATATGAAGGATAGGTTAAGATGTTTGAAAGATACTATAAGGAGAGAATAGCAATTTAGTAGAAAGGCAATTTCAACATAATAATGGCTAAGATTTTCCAGAATTTAGTTCAGTCACCCATCTTCTGGTTAGCACAACAATTCCCAAGAAGGATAAATAAATTTTTTAAAATCCAGTTATAAATGTATTTGGTATAATGGTTAGCGCAACAATTCCCAAGAAGGATAAATAAATTTTTAAAGATCCAGTTATAAATATATTTGGTATAATGATCAAACCAAAGATAAAGAGATTTTAAAAGCAACCAGAAATTAGTCAGATCACCTATAATTGAATGACAAGTAGATTGATTACCAACTTTGCTAACTGCTTAACAGAAACAAAAGTAGAGGAAAATAGACTATTATCCTCAAAGTGCTAGAAAATGTTGAGAGAAAAATAACTGTCCATTTAAAATTTTATATTCAGCAAAACTGACTTTCGAGAATTGGTGGCTGGTGTGGAAAGAAGGTAATCTTACTTGGAGATTTTAAAATCAACATATCTTTGAAAAGATAATTTGTAAAGATGTACTACAGAAAGAACAATTTCCAATCAGAAGTTCTAAGAGCCAAGAAAGAATAGTGGGGTTGGGGGAAACACAGCAAGCGTATAATATGTTTAGGTTAAATATAAACAAAGAAACAGATTGATAAACTTAGATTATTTTTAACTTAGACACTTCCTTTCATCAAAAAGAGCAAAGCAAAAAGCTAAAAACTATGAATTATTCATAACACATAATTAAAAACAGATGAGCAACTTCATAAATAGTCCACATGACTTAAATTTTCTTCCTTTGATACATTCCAGGAATTTGGTGTCAGAGAATGTTACTTAATTGTGACTAATACCATTTGCCAAATCATTTAATAAATTTTAATACATTTATAATTTTATCAGTTTTGTGTAAAGGATGAACTACATGCTTGCTATTATTTTTATTAAAGATTTATGTTTTTTGTTAAAAGTGAATCTCAAATTATATTTCTTAAATATCTTACAGGTTTATTTCGTCATTATTATTACCACAACCCTGTATTTTTTGAACTCTTAACTTACGTTCTTTGCCCTTGATTGAGGTATTAGTGTTTTTCCAATTCATTTGAAGATAGTCTTTATATATTGAGAATGTTCACTTGAAACAAAAATTGTGAGCCTCCAAATTGAGTTCATCTTGATTAAATTATAAGAAACTGTAGATTACAGTGGCATTTAATGACAAACCAAGAAGAAAATAACACTCAGTGCTGGACTGATTATTATCCTTTTCAAGCTAGTTAAAGACTATTTGCATTATAATGACCATAGAAGGACAAGGACAATATAGTAGTACAAGGAAAGAACACAATTAGGTGACTAGTCAGATAAGGTAAGAATGTTCAAAATTAAAGTATGCATGTTCTCATTCTTCTTACCACAATTAGAACCCCCTTTTAGCTTTTTCCTAACATTCAAAGAGAAGAAAAATATCTTATTTAAAAATAAAAATACTTAAATTGAATAACAATCATATACAAGTCACTGTTCTACAAACTGGGGAAAGATGAAAGAAGGATCCCTGTTGTCATGGCTTTCCACAGTGACATGACAGACAATTAAAAACATTAACAAGTAAAATACACAGGATGTCAGATGGTAATAGGTGCTATGGAGAAAAACAGAGCACAGAAGGATGGTTGGTGGGAGGGTAAGGAACTTCAGCTCCTTATGTGCAGCTGATAAATTCTTATTTCTTAAATCTCTCAAATATAAAGTATTTACGTTTTGTTATCCCCACAGTATCAGATTTCTTTTTCTTTACGAAAATAGAAGCCACGTTATGCATTTCAGACAGAAAAGGATGCTCACAGAACTTAGGGATCAAAGGAAAATACCATTAAGGACGCCAGCTGCCTGCAGCAGGCACGTGGTTGATACAAATCTCACCAGGCCCTCTGCCCCTGCAGGTGTCCGCTGCTGCCAGAGAATAATGCTTCTCCTTTTCTATGCCATCTAAATCTCACATGAATTCAGAATCCAAATTAAACTCTGTTGGCGAGGGATGCTGGGAACTGTGTTTCTATGCTCCCTGCTTGCATTGCAAAAGAATGTATAGAAAGGGGCAGGGGTGATGCTGAGTTGATAACAGGCAATCTGATACAACAACAAAGCCGGAAAGAAACATTCATTATTGCAAATATGTAAAAGTTGGTTTTTGTCCAGTTAGCCCATACAATATATTTATTATAGGATACTGAGTTTTCTCATCTAAGTTGTAAATAAATTCACCAGCTTTGAGTTAATTAATCAAACGTTTGAAGTAGGGGAGAGGAATATCGATTAATGTGGAGAGGTGGGTTGAGGCTGAGAGGAAAAACAGTTCTATTGCAATTTGATTTATGGGTTGTAAGGTAGATTAAGTTAGTCTAAAGAATCAAGAGTGATATAAACATTAAATCAATTATATTTTATATTTATTCATACATTTTATAAATTTAAACATTTATTCTACCTTTTGATGAGATGAACATGCCATAAATGAAATGCTTAAATTTGTTTATTCATTTAATCTTTCACTTGATTCAATCATACTTTATTATTTGTCTATTAACTTAACTGCTGGGGATTTTTTTTTTTAATGTGATATAGTGATGTTTCTCCAGGAATTCACAGTCTAGAAGTGGAAAGGAAAATTGAAAAATAATTGCAATACAGTGATACACATGATGTCATAGAAATGCTCAGAGTATGTACTGGGAACCCATGAAGGGTCATGAATAATTTTAAAGAGTTGATGATATTTGAATTGAGAATTCAGGGCTATCTAGTAATATTTTAAATGGAAGTACACATAGCTCAATTTTATAGGTTAGGAAATTGAGCCTCTGAGAGGTTAAGTAGTAACTTTGTAAAGTTGGACAGTGTCCGGCATAGTTCCTGTCACAGGGTAGAGGCTCCTAATAGGAATATTTGTTGAATGAAAGAGTGAGACGTGATTTGATTACTAGAGAAAAGGGTAGGAGGCTATGATTGTATTTACTAAGGCTTACATTTTCAAATTTCAGAGAATCAGGTGCTTTGCTCTTGGTTCAGATTCTTTTTAAAGTCTCATGATGTATTTTAAGAGTAAAAGAGTAAAATTTTTATTGTAATAATAACCTATCCCCAACAATACTAACAATGACAATAAACAAACCAAAAATGAAAAACTGCTTAAAGGCCACACGTAAATTGGGTGATTATAACAACAGGAACCAAACAGACAAGGGGAAATCTTATAAGAAAACACAACTATATTCATAATCTTTAATTGTGGTTTTGTGTTATCTTTAATAATTCAACAAATACTATTAAGAATCCCCAAATATTTTATATCTGCCTCACTCAGAAGTTTGTAATCTAAATTAGAGATCAAAGATCTAAGAACTGGCCAAGACTTCTAAATTATTTGTATTCCACCTACATAACAATAATTTTAGCCTACAGGCCATGGAAAGTAAAAATAGCCAATGCCCAGGCACTTTTAAAGAGTTATCTGGTGATAGTGCCTATTTTAATCATGTGGAACAATGAGAACATTTTCATCCTATTACCTATTTGCTTTCCCTCTGTATATAGTGTTTGTTTTATTTTGGGAATTAAGATGGGTAAATTAAAGTAACTAGACATTTGCTATGTTACAGAACAATTGTTACTAGATAGCAAAACATAAGAATAGCAAGAAAGAAACATTTTTTTTTCATGTTAATTTAAATCATTGCTTTATTTATTTATTTATTTATTTTTTTAATTAATTTTTTTTTATTTCATCATATAATGTGGGTACATATATTGT